>JAVSCE010000818.1:0-23644 GCA_032199065.1 Smutsia gigantea | reverse complement strand
CTGCTGGTGGGAATGTAAACTATTTCAACCATTGTGGAAAGCAGTATGGAGGTTCCTCAAAAAACTCAAAATAGAAATACCATTTGACCCAGGAATCCCACTCCTAGGAATTCACCCTAAGAATGCAGGTGTCCAGTTTGAAAAAGACATATGCACCCCTATGTTTATCGCAGCACTATTTACAATAGCCAAGAAATGGAAACAACCTAAGTATCCATCAGTAGATGAATGGATAAAGAAGATGTGATACATATACACAATGGAATATTATTCAGCCATAAGAAGAAAGCAAATCCTACCATTTGTAACAACATGGATGGAGCTAGAGGATATTATGCTCAGTGAAATAAGCCAGGCGGAGTAAGACAAGTATCAAATGATTTCACTCATCTGTGGAGTATAAGAACAAAGAAAAACTGAAGGAACAAAACAGCAGCAGACTCACAGAACCCAAGAATGGACTAACAGTTACCAAAGGGAAAGGGATTGGGGAGTATGAGTGGGAAGGGAGGGATAAGGGAGGAAAAGGTTCATTATGATTAGCACGTATAATTTGGGGGGGGGGACACGGGGAAGGCAGTATAACTCAGAGAAGACAAGTAGTGATTCTATAGCATCTCACTACGCTGATGGACAGTGACTGTAATGTGGTATGTGGTGGGGACTTGATAATGGGGGTAGTCTAGTAACCATAATGTTGTTCATGTAATTGTACATTAATGATAGCAAAATAAAAAATAAATTTAAAAAGTCATTCTGCACTTTCCCATTCCACTTGGAATAAAATCCAAAGTCCTATACCTGGTTTACAAAGCCTCAAATGATCCAGCTTCTACCTATCTCATCTCTGAAACTTCGTCTTGCATCATTCTTCCCCCTTGATTGCCATATTCCAGCTGCCAGCCTTTAAATTCAACTTCCCAAGATGTTCCTGCCCTGGAGCTTTTAATGTAGGTGTGCATCCTCTACATTCTCCTAAAGCAGATAAAGATACATAGGACTGAGTATTTGTAATTTAGATCTCAGTTTAAAGGTCACTTCCTCAGAGGCCTTCCTTGACCAGGCAATTTAAAGTTGCACCCAATCACCTTTTATCAAATCACCTTAATTACCTGCAGAGTGCTTATCATTTCTTAATATTTTATTAATTCACCGGTTGTCTGTCTTTTTCTCACTGGACTATAATATCCTGTTGACAGTAATCAATGCAACCATTGTGTTTAAGAAAAAGTTTATTAGTGTCCTACTGAGGACCATGGCCAGAGAGCAGCCCATCAACGTGTTCTGATAAACTGCTCCAAAAACCTTTGGTTTGGGAATATCTTTTGTTTTTTTTAATTAAGGTATCATTGATATACACTCTTATGAAGGTTTCACATGAAAAACAATGTGGTTACTACATTCACCCATATTATCGAGTCCCCCCCATACCCCATTGCAAGTCACTGTCCATCAGTATAGTAAGATGCCACAGAGTCACTACTTGTCCGTGCTACACTGTCTTTCCCATGATCCCCTCCACACCATGTGTACTAATCATAATACCCCTCAATCCCCTTCTTCCTCCCTCCTCTCCAACCTCCCCCATGCCTCCACTTTGGTAACCACTAGTCCCTTCTCAGAGCTTGTGAGTCTGCTGCTGTTTTATTCCTTCAGTTTTGCTTCTTTGTTATACTCCACAAGTGAGGGAAATCATTTGGTACTTGTCTTTCTCTGCCTGACTTATTTCACTGAGCATAATACCCTCTAGCTCCATCCATGCTGTTGCAAATGGTAGGATTTGTTTCTTTCTTATGGCTGAATAGTATTCCATTGTGTATATGTACCACCTCTTCTTTATCCATTCATCTACTGATGGACACTTAGGTTGCTTCAATATCTTGGCTATTGTAAATACTGCTGCAATAAACATAGGGGTGCATATGTCTTTTTGAATCTGAGAACTTGTATTCTTTGGGTAAATTCCAAGGAGTGGGATTCCTGGGTCAAATGGTACTTCTATTTTTAGTTTTTTTTGAGGAACCTCCATACTGCTTTCCACAATGGTTAAACTAATTTACATTCCTAACAGCAGTGTAGGAGGGTTCCCCTTTCTCCGCATCCTTGCCAGCATTTGTTGTTTGTCTTTTTGATGCTGGCCATCGTTACTGGTGTGAGGTGATATCTCATTGTGGTTTTATCTGCATTTCGGTTTGGGAATATCACAAACACTTTTTTTTCAGCTACAGGAGGTGGAGGCAGAGAAGAGGTTATGTCAATCAATACATCAGGGAAGTGTCCTAAAAGAACAATAAGTATTCTGATGCCATCTATGTGTGAGATGAAGCAACAACAAGGATTACTAATTATTCTCCTAAAAAATTCTACTAGGGGAGCAAGAACCAGATCAGTTTATCTTTTTTTGAGCTTTCCAGGCAGATTTGTCTCTGGTCAAGGGTGAGGGTGAGGGTTCTGTGTCTTGTGACACAGGCAAGCAAAACTGCAAGGCATCCTCACAGCACAGCATGTGCCTTCCTGGCTGACTTGGGACCTCTTAGAGCATGCATAGCTCTTTGCCTATGAAACCACTGTGGGGAACAAATAAAATTTCATTTTATTTTACAGTCGGTTAGAGCGGTTTTGTTCTCTGTTGCACCCCCAAATGCCAATAACAGTGCCTGACACATGGCGGGCACAGAACAAAAATTTTCATTTAATTAAATATTAATATATGATAAATATGATAAAATGCAGCATCAGCTAGAGGAAGCACAGATAACACTCTGCCGCTGAAACCATAACGGGGCTTGGTTTGACTGATCTTAGTCAGCAAAATGAAGGATTAAATGAGGTAAAAGTTCATGGCAATTAAACATTCAATACCTGCTACTTTCTCATGCCTTTTAAACATGCCCAATTAAAATCATCCTACTACAGAACATTGAGGCTTGTTTTGCTTAACAAAATGTGACTTAAAAAGAAACTCAGGAAATAAATCACAGCTGTTTATATACGCTTAAAAAAATCAGAAAAAAAGATGTACATATACACAATGGAATATTGTTCATCCATAAGAAAACAAATCCTACCATTTGCAACAACATGGATGGAGCTAGAGGGTATTATGCTCAGGAAATAAGCCAGGCGGTGAAAGACAAATATCAAATTATTTCACTCATCTGTGGAGTATAAGAACAAAGAAAAAACTGAAGGAACAAAACAGCAGCAGACTCACAGAACCCAAGAACGGACTAACAGTTACCAAAGGGAAAGGGACTGGCGAGGGTGGGTGGGAAGGGAGGGATAAGGGGGAAAAGGGGCATTACGATTAGCAGACATAATGTACGGGGGGACACGGGGAGGGCTGTACAACACAGAGACAAGTAGTGACTCTGTAGCATCTTATGCTAATGGACAGTGACTGTAATGGGGTATGCAGTGGGGACTTGTAATGGGGGGAATCTAGTAACCACAATATTGCTCATGTAATTGTATATTAATGATACCAAAATAAAAAATAAAATAAATAGAAACAGCTTCTAAGTTTATTAGAAAGGATAAGAAGCTCAGTGTCATTTGTAGTAAATGATTGAAGTTTTTTTAAGTTAAAAAAAATCAGAATCTTCCCTTACAAAAACACCAATTGTGGGGCACCCATTCTGGGTTCCAGGGCTCCTCCATTTGGTACCAACCAAGTGGAACCAAAAAGCGCGGTCCCGCCCCTTCCGCTTATCCCACCGGCAGGAAGTCTGCGGATCATGAGACTCCGCCCCGGGCTCAAAGTCGGCCCATCGTGCGCTCCTAGGCCTACGTAAAGTGCGAGGGGTTTCGCGACAGCCCAGGCCCCACCCTTTCGGCCAAATGTCGCGCAGGTCTTCCCATCGGACGCCGCGCCACCTCCTAGCGCTGCCTTACGAACCTAGAACAGCGCCGCCCAGCCTCCGGTCTCCCTTCTCACCCACCACCCCCTCCCAGGCGTTTCTTAGCCCGACGCGCCCGCTATAATCACGTGATTGCCTCATCCGGGTCCTTTGCGTTCTCTCTCCCTCTCCCAACATGGCGGCCTCAGGTGAGTGAGCTGCTGAGCGCGGCCAAGAACCGGGCCCCGAAGCCACTCTCTGAGCCTGATCCACTGATTCCCTGGAGTTGGGGAACGGGCGGCATCGCTTGCCTTCGGGTTTTTGGGCTGCGGCAGGCTGGCGGCTTGGCCGCGTTAGGTTATCGCCTTGGGATGTTTGGGGGGAGGGGAAGGACACCTTCCCTTCCCCCTCACACCCTTTTCACCCCGAGGTGCGCGAGGTTGGTGTGGGGAATAACGGTGGACTCTGGCTTGAGCTGGATAGAGGAGGCGGCCCAGAAAGATCTGCGGGAGGCGTGAGGCCTTCTCATAGACGTGAAGCACTGTGCCCGCGTGGAGGAAGGAAGGAGGCGGTTGGCGCGCGGTCGGGTGCACACTAGCCAAGGTTTCGGAGGCGCGAGGCCGTTGCGGACGAGAGTGGGGGCAGGGGGAGTAAAGGGGGAGGACAGATAGAACCGAGCGCGTGTCGATGGAGGGGCGGGGGAAGGCGGCGGGGCGCGTGCGCGGTAGGGGAGGCGAGGGTAATAGAGACCGGCGCGCCTTAACAGCACACGCGAGAACCCAGATGGGAAGGTTTTACGCATCTGTATTGCTTTCATTTATGTCCTTCCACTTGATGCTCTTCCCTGGTTAGAGTATATTCTTTCAAGGGTAAATGTGTTAAGTTTGGAGGTTGAAGCTACTAGAGTTATGTGGAGGCAGGGAATCCAATGTGCGCCCACGTGTTGGAAGAGGAAGCAAGGGGACACCTAGATTTCTGGTCTCTTTTTCTTCTTTAGTAAACTCATAACTACTGAGTGCAAACCATATGCCAGGTACAGTGCTAGGTATTGGAGATAGAGTGGTGAGCAAGATCAGATCCCTTGACAGCTTCCATTTTGGTTTAATCATAGCTACAGTGTTAGTTTGTTTTTTAAGATAACTGCACAACTGTTAGGGGGTGCTTTTAAAAAATATTACTGGATGGAGTTGATTTCTTTTGTAGACTTCATTGGGGAAGGGATAATCACTGATATACAAGCTTTGTATTTCCAATAGACAGCAGTGAGTTGTGCGGCATTTTGTAGCTTTAATTTTAGGGGTAGGGCTTCCCCCCCCACCCCGGCATGATCTTGCATTCTACAAAAGGTGGTATTCCTTCTATATCTGGACACTCACAAATTACTCATCAGGAATTTATCTTCACTGTTATTACACAGGGAACTGTATGTCTTTGGGAAATGTTGAGGGAATTGAAGTGCATTTGAAAAGAGTACCTTTTATTGGTGTAGCACTTGACAGTGGTCTCATTTAATCCTCTATGAGATAATGTCAGCAGATGGTGGTGTTGCCTCCTATCTGAGGCCAATGAAATTATTTGTTCAAGGTCACACCGCTTTCAGGTGGCAGAGCAAGGTTCAAATCATTGAGACTCATGTCTCTTCTTCATTATCAACCTGGAAATAACGGGGTTGCCATTTGTGTCATACTAAGTTTGGGCAGCATCCCAAACACTTCACCTGAAGTAAAGTACTTATTTGTTCTGGGTTTGCCGTTTTGACAACTTTGTGTCAAAATTTTGTAAAAAGCCTATATTCCCTTTCTTTTTAACTTAGTGGAATTTTTAGAGGTGGAAAACATGTTAGCAATCTGTGTCCTTGAGTGAAAACTGGACTGGTTAACGGGATTTGCCTAGTGAGGTCCCCTTCTTCTGTTCTTCCTTGGAAGCCCTCGTCTCCTTTAATTTCTGTCCTCACTTTGAATCTTTTCCAGTTGCACTGATTTTGTTGAGTGAACAATTTTCCCAGATAATGGCTGGATTAATGAGACTTTATAAACTATTTGGATTTTCAGTATACTTGGTGGTGCCAAGTGTCTTGCTGAAAATAGATCTAATATTTTCTTGGCGAAAATACATGATAGCACCTAATAGACCTTTTTTCTGTTAAATGAAACCAAAAAATTCTTTGCAGCAATACCAATATCCAAGTGACCCATCACTGCCCTTCAAAAACTGAAAGTGTGCCAAAACTGATTTCTGGGTCTACTCTCCTAGCTCGAGGGATTTGTTACACACTGGTTAACATTTTTTTGAGACTAAAGTGCCTCAAGATTGGGAAGATCATACGTATGTACACAAGGTCTTTTCATTTGCATAACACTTCAAAATGCCATTATATTTGACATCGTGTTTGCGAGTATTTTTACAGGGAGAGAATGGTGTCTTTAGATTGTTCTCATACAATGCTAACCCTTGTACTTAAACATAATTCAGAAAAAATAATTATATGCTGTTCACATACAGGTTTCCCCAGCTATCTGAAAGTAGAGCATTTCCTAAACCAAAATGGCATGTGTAAATCGAAGGAGGAGTTACCATTAATTTATGTAGAAAAATTTTTTAGTGTTCCCAGAAGCAAAAAATAACCTAAGTTTTTCTGATACCTTAGTACACATCTTCCTAACAGATGCTCACAGGTGCAGTTCGGAGCTCTGGCAACTTAGCGCTCAGATGCTGAGCGTGATTGCTGGGGAAGGAGCTTGGTGGGGCCGCTCTTGCAGCCAAGGGTGCATGTTTCCTCTAACAAACTACACTATTCTCACTTTTCTTCCTTTTTTGTTGTAAAAGCAGAAATCCTCTTCAGATTTCTTTGGGTTAGGAGAACAGGTACTGCAGTTCCTTTGTAAAAGCAAAGTGGCAGGAGATGAACTTCAGAAAGCGGGGGGTTACCTGCACTGCTTATTTTCAAATCCTCTCCCAGATATTTGTCACTTTGGGAAGAAGATACCAGATTCAGAAGGCCAAGACTAAAACTTCTTAGGAAAATTCCAGGGCAAATACAGAAGAGTGGGGTCAAAGTAAAAAATACAGAGTTTTTGTAAGTAATGTCTCTTTAAAAAATTGTGTATGTACTTATGAAAAGCTTTCAGATAGGTGTAGTTTACACACCACATACATATAGCTTGAGATGGAATACCCTACTATTTGTTTTAGTCTCAGAGCATCTAGAATTTATTCCCTTCATGAAGGGAAAAAGTATTCAGAATCTTTTTTAACCAAGTGCTTATTTGTAAATAAATGTGTGTGTGTGCATTTACAAGAGCACACAATGAAGTCAGTTTCTTAGACTTAGAGTAGGTACTACTGTGGTCCTAAAGGCAGGACGATGCCCAAAACAAGAAGTTATCCTTGAATTCTTACAGCTCGTCCCTTGCAGAGAAGCTCCCAAGTACTTTGTAGTGTTTAGTAGCATGATATTTATTAGGCACTTTATTTTTTTTTTATGTAAATGATCGAATTGTCTGGAGAGGTAAGGAAAAGGTAATATGGCATTTTCCTCAGACTGTGTCAAGATGAAGAAATTGGATGGAGAAGAGGTCATGTAACTAACTGAACATGGGGGTCAGGGTGGTGGAGCTTGTAAGTCCTGACTTAATCTGTATTTTCTACTCTGCTGGACTGTAGCAGTAAAGGTGAGGCCTCTTGACATGATACTGCATTTTATGAAACACCTTTTCATGGTTGGGTTCTAAACCACAGTATAATTAGTCTAGTTCTAGGCTACTCTGGTATTTGGATGAATTGATTGCATTTATACACTGTTTCTTGAAGGAAACATTTGTTAATCATTAATCAGTTTTTAAATCTGGAGGATTTGGCAGGATTCACCTTGCAGCCAATCCTTCTCTCCCCTCCCCCCCAACACTAATCTGATTTTTTTGTATTTACCTATTCTGAGCATGTCATATAAATGGAATCATACAGTTTGTGGACTTAATGCTACTAGCTTCTTTTACTTACCATGTTTTCAGGGTACATCCATATTGTAGGATGTATGAGTATTCATTGCTTTTTATTGCCAGATCCATTGTATGGACATTACATTTATCCAGTCATCAGTTAATGAACATTTGGGTTTCCAATTTTTTGTCCATTATAATTAATGGTTGCTATGATCTTGTATTTATGACACTTTCTGACTTTCTTAACCTATAGTTACTAAAATATTCAGTAAAGTAGATAACTATAAAATAAGTGAAACTTAGTCTGTCACTAACTAAAATTTAGAAAATTTGTGACAAAGCCTCATCTTAATGTTAGGAGCTCCCTGAATTCCCCTTCCTAAATAAGATCTACTGGTTTCAGAAAGATGTAGAAGTAGGGCTGCACTGTACAACAAATAAGCTTTACTGTATATAGTACTTCAAGGTGTCCTCTTGAAATAAAGAACTAGCAGCCAGTCTGTAGATTTCATCAGTATCTGCCAGTTGGTACTTTTATTACTAATGCAATAGGGCGATAACAGGAAAATGTTCTCAGAAAAATTAAGGAAGCATTTTTTATATGCTGCAGTCTGATAACCCTGAAGACTCGGTTTATTGCAGTCACTTTTGTGCTCATGTGCTTTTTAGAGAGCAACATTTCTTTTCTTTTTATTTGTCCTTCTATTGATTGGTGTGAAAACATCACTTAGAACAGTAGGGGTAGTTTTGTCTAACCCACCCAGAGGCCGTTTGGCTGTACTTTGGAGGCGTTTTGGTTGTCACAAGGTGAGGTTGCTCCTGGCATCTGATGAGTGAAGGATAGAGATGCTGTAGACATCCTGCAGTGCAAGGGACAGCCTCCCATAACAAAGAATTACCCAGCTGAAACGTCAATGGTACAGAAATTGAGACACTCTTAAGAGTTGCGTTGAGTTGGATTTTTTTGTGGCTCTAAAACAAACCCTGTTTATTAAGTCCATAAATGTATTGTCTCTTCATTAAGGACTTGTCGACTTACCGTTTGGAAAAATGCTTTCTTTTTAAGATCTTTTATTTAACTTACATGAGTAAATAGCTTCACCAGTACCTAGGACTTGTTCAGTAAATTACATTTGTAACTGAGTCAGCAGGCAGTTAAGAGGATTTAGTAAAATTTCTGAGATGTGTTTTCCCCCCCTTAGTCCATATGGGTTTGGCCTTAAGAATTAGGGACACTTCTTGTTTGTTGTATAAGGTAATTGCTTTACTTTGTAAACAATTCGCATGAGATTTAAAGAAAATGAAATGACCGGTTTGGTCATTGTGGCAAGGGGTTGATAGACATGGAGCATTAAACAGTGCCTTACTTATAAAGAAGAAAACACTTCTGAAATCTTAAACATGTATGGGCCCAGATATTGGAGGAGCAAAGGGCACAGAGGATTTAGAGAACATCCATTTCTCAGTTACTAGATAAAATAGAATGGAGCAAACATTGGCACCCACTTTGCATTTATCAGTTTTACTTTTTAAGGTAGTTCTTTTAAATCTGCTTATACTGTGATTGAGTCATTGCTGCTGATTTAAGGAAAAGTGGCTTAGAGATGTTGTGAAAGAATTTGTCTTTCTGTAAGTGAAGACCATTTGTTATCCCAACAGTGGTTTCCCCACCAGAAGTGTTTGGAAAGAGGGGAGTGGGAGATGTATTATTTGAAGACATTCTCAAATAGTCCTTTAAGTTTTATAGGCATGCTGTTTATTTATTGTTTTTAGATTTCAAATAACATTAAAGGAGAGTATGAGATTTGTTTGTGAAGAGTCAAGGGGTAAAAATTGAGAAACCCTGATCAGGAAAGTTAATTTAAGCCAAAATCAGACCAAAGGGCAGAGTAATTCCAAATTCTGCTGTTTTGGTATTAGATATGTATATAGAACAAAGGGGAAAGGGATACCGTACTCAAATTCTTAAAAGTTCTTGTTTGTTTAACTTGACCTCACTCTGTGGACTAACCACTAGTTCTGATTTTATTCTCACAGTGACCAGACAGGTTAATAACTGGGTATGTGCTGATGGTAGTAGGTTAAGCTCCAGTAAGGGTAAGGATCTCTTTAACTAGCATCACACTTGTCCCAGCATTATTTTTGAACTAAAAGATACGGAAAAGACTAGTGTGTAAGTGTATGTATGTGTAACACTGTATAAGTTTTCTGCTTCAGAGGGATGCTTTATGTCTTGTTCAAATTAGGCCATTGCATATGAGATAGGGGCAATGTTGATGCTGTATGACCCAACCTCTGCATAACTACTTTCTTTAAAAGCTTAGAATAGATCCAACATATAATCTAGTTAATCATAAATAATACTTTAAGAGCAGGATTAGTATTAAGTCACTTGCCCTTGAGAGAATCTTGGAAACTTCACATTCAAAACCATCTTTTCAATGTATTATTCCAGCCAAGTTCATCTGGTTGACACACTGAGACCATAATACTTCAGGTTCTTACTGTATCCAGAAGGCTGTTCATGACATTCATAGCAAACAGGTCATCTTTATTTCCTGGAAGTTACCAATGAGAAAGCAACCTACAGTTAAGCAAATGGTTGTATCATGTTACAGATTCATAGTGCTCTTGGACTGAAAATGAGATGGGAATTGGAAAGTGAGGAGGAACTCACATGATTATAAAAGCCATGAAACTGATCTTTGTTACAACAAAGCTGCTTTTTCCTTAAGTAGTGGCTGTTCTCAGGAACCAGTTCTAGAACTTAAGTTAGTCCTTTCGTCTCTTCTGCATTAGCTGTTGATTGGTGCCATCTCAGAAGTTCTGAGAACTAGACCAAGAGCTGAAATTAGTCCACTAAATGGGGCCATTAGAGATTCCTAAAGATTTCATAACCACAGAGAATATTTAAATGTGTTGGTTCTTAAAGATCTTATGTTTTCCCATTAGTGTCACATCTTCATATGTGGGTCAAGGTAGGGAATGAGATAATTTGTTTTTCTAGAAGGCAGAGAGATACACGGATGTAAGTCTTAACCATTTGAACACTTTCAGGTGACAGTGAGTGCAGCATTTTACCATGGTTACAATAACCTGCCATAGAACTAATAGCAAGCTTCATGGAGGCTGGGGCTCCTGTGGGACGAACCCTAGACTTGGTGTCAAAAACCCTGGGTTTAATTCTAGCTCTGCTACCTAATACCTCTGTAACTTTAGGATAGCCATTTAACCTGAGGCTTCCTTTCCTTCTCTGTAAATTGATAATAATGATTCCTACCTCACATGGTTCTTTTATAAGGCTCAAACAATCCTTATATCATACAGAATATGTTACTAGGTATAGAGATTTTTGTTTGTTTGTTTGTATACCAGGAACAAAGAATGTAGTAACCTGTCTTAAACATAAGTAGTTGCTAAATTTAAAATCTTGAATAATAATACAAATGAATATAGAAAATATGTCCCTCTCCATCCCAGTGTTACTCCCCAGAGGAGGCATTGTTGAAAATCCTTCTAGACCTTTTTCCATACATAGGCATTATGTGTGTTTAAACAAATGACACTGATACAATACATATTTTGCAACTTTTATCATTCCTGTTCAGTTTTCTTCCTGTGCCTGTATATTGTGCTTTCTCCTTATTTGTATCTGCATAGTATTCTTTAATTTAAATGTGCTATAACCAATCCTTTGGTGGCCCATTATGTTGCTTTTTTCATAAATACATTGTACACATGAAACCATAAAACTCTTAGAAAAAAACATAGGCAAAAATCTCTTGGACATAAACATGAGCGACTTCTTCATGAACATATCTCCCCAAGCAAGGGAAACAAAAGCAAAAATGAACAAGTGGGACTATATCAAGCTGAAAAGCTTCTGTACAGCAAAGGACACCATCAGTAGAACAAAAAGACATCCTACAGTATGGGAGAATATATTCATAAATGACGTATCCGATAAGGGTTGACATCCAAAATATATAAAGAACTCACGCACCTCAACAAACAAAAAGCAAATAATCCAATTAAGAAATGGGCAGAGGACATGAATAGACACTTCTCCAAAGAAATTCACATGGCCAACAGGCACATGAAAAGATGCTCCACATCGCTAATCATCAGAGAAATGCAGCTTAAAACCACAATGAGCTATGACCTCACACCAGTGAGGATGGCCAACATCCAAAACACAAACAACAAATGTTGGCGAGGATGTGGAGAAAAGGGAACCCTCCTACACTGCTGGTGGGAATGCAAATTAGTTCAACCATTATGGAAAGCAGTATGGAGGTTCCTCAAAAAACTCAAAATAGAAATACCATTTGACCCAGGAATTCCACTCCTAGGAATTTACCCTAAGAATGCAGCAGCCCAATTTGAAAAAGACAGATGCACCCCTATGTTTATTGCAGCACTATTTACAATAGCCAAGAAATGGAAGCAACCTAAGTGTCCATCAGTAGATGAATGGATAAAGAAGATGTGGTACATATACACAATGGAATATTATTCAGCCATAAGAAGAAAACAAATCCTACCATTTGCAACAACATGGATGGAGCTAGAGGGTATTATGCTCAGTGAAATAAGCCAAGCCGAAAAAGACAAGTATCAAATGATTTCACTCATATGTGGAGTATAAGAACAAAGAAAAAAACTGAAGGAACAAAACAGCAGCAGACTCACAGAACCCAGGAACGGACTAATAGTTACCAAAGGGAAAGGGACTGGGGAAAATGGGCGGGAAGGGAGGGATAAGAGGGAAAAAGGGGCATTACGATTAGCAGATGTAATGTTGGGGGGGCACGGGGAGGGCAGTACAACTCAGAGAAGACAAGTAGTGATTCTATAGCATCTCACTACGCTGATGGACAGTGACTGTAATGGGGTTGGTGGGGGGGACCTGATGAAGGGGTAGTTTAATAATCGTAATATTGCACATGTAATTGTAAATTAATGATAATAAAATAAATCATGTTAATAAATAAATAAATAAAAATATTGCACATTTAAATGTAGATTAATGATACCAAAATAAATTATTAAAAAAAGAATTCTAAAAATAAATACATTGTACAACTCTTTAAATATCTGAGTATTGGTGAATAATCTTTCTCTTGCCTTTTTAAAACAGCGAAAAAGAAGAATAAGAAGGGGAAGACTATCTCCCTAACAGACTTTCTGGCTGAGGATGGAGGAACTGGTGGAGGAACCACCTATGTTCCCAAACCAGTCAGCTGGGCTGATGAAACAGATGACCTGGAAGGCGATGGTAATTTTTATTTTCCATAAAAATAAAAATGATTGGAATTTCTGTTATCTTCTAGAAAATTTGTTATCTTCTGTAATACATTTGTAATTTGAAAGGAACTTAGGTTATGTATTTCATAGAATTTTAGGTTTATACTAGAAGTTTATGGTAAGGACTGAAGTGATTCAGGAAAGCTTAGTGTTATGTTAGTTCTGGCTCTTGCGTGTTCTCAGGGTATTGTCCTTTTAAGCGTCATTTTCTTTATTAGAAAAGTAAGGACTAGATTCTCCTAGGGTTAAATTTTGTGATGTCCAAGTCAAGCAATAATTTGTTGTTAGTATGAAGTCAAAGTGTCCCTGGGTAAACAAAAATGGTCTGAGGAAAAGGAACTGTAAGAGTAATTATGGTGGGAAAATACAGAACCATCTTTGAGGTATCATTTGGACAAACTCTTCCTTGAAGAAGTAGGAAAATATTTTTGGTGCTGGGTATAACATAAATCTTATCACCCGTCATTTTTCCTAAAAGTTTTTGTTGCAGAGTGAAGAATATGTTTTGTGATCTGTTTCATAATAAGATAATACCGTTAGATCATACTTTCCACAAGTGTTGGAAGTGCAAATTTGTGGGCAATATTATAGGGCTAGAATGGGGACAGGGCTGGGGGTGGGGGTTGCCTTGTTTTAAAAGGGGAGGATAAACCATGAAAAAAATACTTCTCTAGCCGAAAGGTAGAATATGAGAGTTGTCAGTAGTGGTTAAATCCATTTGGAGTGAGAAGGACCCAGCTTTGAATCTTAACTCTACCGGGATTACCATTTTACCAGTCTACCTCTGTGTGACCTTGGGCATGTTACTGAACCTTCCTGAAATCTGACTTCATTTTTTGTAGAATGGAGAACAACTTTACAGGATTGTTGAAAAGATAAGAAGGGATATAATGAATATAAAGTACCTGGCACGTAGTAACATGCCATAAATAAATATTTTCCCATTTCTTTGCTGCGTAAGGAATAAGTTACCAAGATTGTATTAGCAAAAGCCTGGGCTTTTAAAGGCCTTGAAATGCTTAGCAACAGAGACTGTGAATATTGAGTCTTTTTGCATTACTGTTCTGATTCTAACATTTCAGAAGCATTTTCCCTTTGTAATAAAGTGCCCTTACTACTTAAACCCCACCCTCTTTATTTCTTTCTTTCCTGATACAGCTTATTCAATATGTGGCACTTAAACCTTGGGTCCTCTTAATTCCTCTAATTTCTTGTTTCCACTTTTCCATCCTAGTTTCAACCACTTGGCACAGTAATGATGATGACGTGTATAGGGCACCTCCAATTGACCGTTCCATCCTGCCCACTGCTCCACGGGCTGCTCGGGAACCCAATATCGACCGGAGCCGTCTTCCCAAATCACCACCCTACACTGCTTTTCTAGGGAACCTGCCCTATGATGTTACAGAAGACTCCATCAAGGAATTCTTTAGAGGATTAAATGTAAGTGTAAAGGTTTTAATCAGTTAACTAGATATGGAGGGTAGCATATTGGTAGTGACAATCTCTGAATTTCTGTGATGAGAAAGATTCTGAGGTTGTGTCTAGACTTCAAAGAAACATGTAATTAAGTAGTGTTTAGGCCCTTTGGCTAAGAATGTTCTTATCCGACAAGAACCAGACAGTCTTATCAGCAGAATTAACAAGCTTATAACAGAATCACAAAAACCTGTACCATTTCTCATTAAGAAACTTGAAAGGTGATGTACCCAGTTAAATGTTGAAAGGTAGAAAGGAAATTTCTCTGAACTCAGCCGTTCTGTTAATGACATTCAGGCTTATATAACTAAATCACCTCTTAAATTTTTTTATATGAATACACTTAACTGGGCAGATGGTGTAGTTTATGTTGAAAGTTACCTAAGATTATAATCAAGTGTTCTCTGAGCCTGGTGCCACGTATAATGTAATTAACGTGTTTATAGGCTTGCTTTAAATCTTAAGGCAGAATGTTTGGAACTGATATAAAGACTCCAGAAAAATGAAAAAGTAATAGGACTTTAAAAATGAAAGAGTGAGTAACAGTTTCCAATTCTATTGGATTTTTCTCCAAAGTATTTACCAATGAGAAGACATTTAAAAAATACATTTCTTCTAAAATTTGTTCCCTCCTTCACTCTTTCTTTATTTTTTGACTTTGTTCCTAGATCCTATTCTCTTCAGTTGGCCACCAACTTCTGTAATTGGCTTTTCTGGTGTGTTTAATTTTGACCGTCACCTATGAATCTCCTCTAAATTACGTAGTACAACTAGAAGGCTGGCATGTCTCTTACTTCACTGTAGTGGCCTCTTTCTTCTGCAGAATGTTGAATAACCTGTGGACTGTTTAGGCTTTTTGCTGTCTAGAACTGGTGTGTGGCTACTTCACCCTTTCATATGTTGTTCCTTTTCCTATTGTACTCATAAGTTGAGTTAAATAGAATTAAAAAGAGACTATAACAAAATCTATATCTCAGAAGCCAGAATAAGGTATCAAATCAGTGATGCAAAAGATAAAGTTGAATATATGCAAAATACTAAAGAAAGAAAAAGAGGTAACCACAAAGGGTAAGAAAACATGTGGAAGACACCAGAAATATGGCAAGAAGATAGTCAAACCTATTTGAGAAGGGTCCTACAACTGGAAGTGAAAAGTGCATATCGTGTTGTAAGCAATTGATAAAAGTAGCACCAGGGAATGTATTATGAAACTTTAAGAATCCTGCAAACTTAAAATTAGAAAACACAAGCCAGGTTACTGTGACTTTTTTCCTGTACTTCAAAAAGTAAAAATTCAGTGGTTTGCAATCTCAGCAAACCACTGAATTCAGCAGAGGGAGTAGGGCTGTCGGGTGTTTACAGTCCAGTGTTTGACTCAGCCAAGCAATTGTTAGGCTATTGTAAATATATGAAGACAATAATATTCATCAGATACAGTAAGGTCTCTGAAAAAAATCTGCCAGAAAACTTTGGCAAAAATAGAGTTAAATTTCTGAGATGAGAATTGGAAATGTGTATTAAAGCCAACTACAATGCAGGCATAAAGAGATGACTAAAATAAACTAAATGTAAAATGAGGCAGAAGTAAAGGATACAAGGAATACTCTGAACTCATGTCAATGTTTTTTTAAGGGTTAAGTTCACATTTAAATTGAAAGGGTTTAACAGGGCATACAGTGAGGTCAGTTCTTTTCTATCTCTTTGTAGCAGTTTTTCTCCTGGAGAAAATCAGGTTCTTGTGTATTCAGAGAAATTCGTTACATGTACAGTGGTCAAAAAAAAAAAAGACAACACTGAAGTGGGAATTTTTTTTTTTCCTTGATTCCTTCAGATCAGTGCAGTGCGTTTACCACGTGAACCCAGCAATCCAGAGAGGTTGAAAGGTTTTGGTTATGCAGAGTTTGAAGACCTGGATTCCTTGCTCAGTGCCCTGAGCCTCAATGAAGAGGTAAAGAAAACAAGAGTGGGGAGTTTGAGTGGTGATAGCTAACAAATCTCATGTTTATCAAACTGATTATTTTTTAGGTTGGGTCAGTAGCTATTTCAAAGATTCTGTAGTGTCTGCAAAGAAAAGTCTGGACTATATAACTGCAACACTTAACATTTAACATTTAGCAAGTCACATCTTACTTTAGGTTCACCAGGCCCCAGTAATTTCAGGGAGGTACTTAGGTAGCAAATGGTGGAAGAAACCCACTGCTACAAGTCTTCAATAGAAGCTCACATTTATTTGTTCATTCACTGCTTTGCCTTAGCCACTGTGGCTTTGCTTTTTCAATTTTTTTTATTATAATTTATTTTGTTATAACCTTATTGTTTTATTATACTTAATCTGATCAAGGCAGATAGAAAAATCATCTTCGTTAGTGTAGTATTAAAAGACATTATGTCATAGTGACTAGAATTCAAACTAATCTAAGAATCAAAAAGGCTCTTTTCTCTCTTAATGCCAGAAAGCCCTCATTTGTTGAAAAGGGGATTTCCCGTGCCATTGTGCCATTTTTTCGTCCAGATCTACTATTTGATGTGATTAAAATCAACACCTTTTAAAATATTTTCTCATAATTGAGTACAGCCATCATAATCTGAAATAAATGTCAAATAGGAATAATAGAGCTTGAGTTAAGCTAAAGTTCTTCAATTTTTCTTCTCAGATCTTTTAAATTTTTTGAATATTACTAGTTTTTAACTCCTTAGTCTAGATAAGAAAAAGTATACCCATATAGTTGTTATTATCTGAAGTTTGTTAGATTAGCTATTATCTAAAATGTTGTCATGGGCCAGACTTAAGTATTACTTTGTATTTGGGGATTTCATCATAGTGGTATTTAGTATAATTCTGAGTGTTTTTAACTAAAATTCACTGTTATCCTTCAACTGTAGATTTACTATAAAATGAGGAAATGTCAGAAGTAGAAATAATTGGGTTCAAAATATATAAATGATGTAGGAAAGGGAACTCAGAGGGTATCCTGGAGGAACTGGTTTATCCAAAGGTAATACTAAGTGAAAGAACTTGGTTGTAGACAAGGCCATGTTTTATGCAACTTTGCTGGTGCATAGTAGGAAATTTATAAATGTCTGAATAAATAAATTGCTCTGGACCCAAATAATGCCTTTTATTTAGCTAGTTGTCTAGAATTGTTTTCAGTTTTATTATACTTGATAAATTGCATTTGACAGTTAAAAAGTTAATTTTGTTCTGTGAAATTTGGCCCTGTAAAAATAGTAAGATAATTGACCTGATGTTCATTTAAGCCCAACATAAATGTGTTGGTTTTAGGGGGTTATTTCAGTGTTCAAGTCTTTATAAAGGATTCTTTAGCCAACAAATTGGAGTGTTGGCTAGATTACAGTGTTTTTCCTTTATCTTCCTTCCCCTAGTGCTTCTGCTATGCCCAGACGTTCAAGGTCACTCATGGGATTTGTGCATAAGGGGGCAAAAGGTTGGTTAATATGGTCCTATGCTCTCAGTCTCTAGGTAACAGGAGAATCCGAGTGGACGTGGCTGATCAAGCACAGGACAAAGGTAGGAAAGCCGATAGAAATTTCCCTGTTTTGTTATGGTCCTAGGGGGGCAAAGCAAAGGTGCCCTTTCCCAGAAAATTTTAATAAAGGTAGATAGCAGTAGGCCTACCTGAATCTAGGCAGTAGTTGCAATTAAGGACGATTTTGCCCCCACGGGGACATTTATCAGTGTTTGGAGACATCTTGGATTGTCCCAGCTGTGGAGAGTGTTAACTGACATCTGATTGATAGACTCCAGGGATTAATCCTATAATGCGTTAGATAGCTCTCCACAACAGAGAATTATCCAACCTGAAACATTAGTAGTGTTGAGATTGAAAAACTCTGGTTGAACTAGATAAAAATTTAATAGATTAGGTACCTAGGGGCATATTGGACCAATTCTGTGTATATTTCAGGGCTCCTGGCCTATACAGAAGATGAGACATAAGCATTAAACCAGTAGAAATAAATGGGGGGAAGTGAACTACTTGGTTGAGTTGAAGAGTGCACTTCCAGGACCTGGGGCAGCCTTGTGATGATGTGATACAAGAAAGAAATACAGTATTTTGACAGGGGAGTAGGGGGGCCTCTTCATGTGAAAAGCATGGGAACAGGCTTCCTGAGCTAACTCGTAGTTTCTTACCTGATGTATCTGTAGACAGGGATGATCGTTCTTTTGGCCGAGATAGAAATCGGGATTCTGACAAAACAGACACAGACTGGAGAGCCCGTCCTGCCACAGACAGCTTTGATGACTACCCACCTAGAAGAGGTGATGATAGCTTTGGAGACAGTAAGTGCATTCTTACCAAGTTAGTTTTGGTGTGTGTGAGGGGGTGCTGTTTGGTAATAGGACAGGTGTATTAATATAGATGCTAACATTAGCAGATAGAAAGAGGGAGCAGTAGATGGGGAAGAAATTTGGTAATACCCAAAAGAATTGATATGTGCAGAAAAAGGAATTTCATAAATTCCTAATTTTTTTAAAAAAAACCTTATCAAACAGGGTAGAAGGGACATTTCTCTTTTAGAGACAACTGTTGATAAAGAAACCCAATAGATTCTACAAAGTAAGGTACTTGAACTAACAAAAATTCTGCAAGATTGCCGGGTTACATGATGTACACAAAAGTTATAGTACTAGTGGCAAACAGTTTAAACATAATTTTTTAAAGATAACAGAAAATCCATTCACTTTCAAAAATACTTAATGTCCCTACTTACCCAGTACTGTTGTAAGATCAGAGTACGGCAGTGAACACAAAAATCCTGTCCTCGTTGGACATTCTTTGGGGGAGAGACAGTGCAGATAAATAAAATGTAATTTAAAGAAAGGAAATAGAAAATGTCATGTGGTAGGAGTTGAGGTGTATTAATGACATTTACATACACCACCTACATCCAACAAAAAGCTTTGTTGAAACATGGGGAAACTTACGCAACCTTATTGAAATAAATGAAAAAAACTCAACACTAATTATTTTTTAAATGGAAAAAACCTACTATTCAGTAAAGAAATGACTTTAAATAGTGGATTGTCTTTACGATTAGCAGATGTAATGTTAGGGGGACATGGGGAGGGCTGTACAACCCAGAGAGTACAAGTAGTGACTCTGTGGCATCTCGCTACACTGATGGACAGTGACTATAATGGGGTTCGGTGGGGGGGACCTGATGAAGGGGGTAGTGTAATCACCATAATATTACTCATTTAATTGTAGATTAATGATATCAAAATAAACTTAAAAAAATAAATAGTGGATTGTCTGTGTAATGGAATACTTTATAGCATAATATACATGTAACAATAAGGATAAAATTCAAAACCTGTTAACATTGCGGGAGCAAAGCAGAAATGTGAAAAATTTGAAAACCATCATACAGTGTTAATAACTAAGTAGTAGAAATGTATGCATAGTAATAAAATAACCACCCTCAAAGATAAAGGATACAGGTCAGGGGGAATCCTTTTGCTACATCTGTAACATACTATAAACTTAAACATGGCATAATATTGATATCCTCTAAACCTAAGAAGCTATGGTTCCTAAGTCTGTTATAATTGCTCCTGTACTTCCCTGTGTGTACAAATGCTTTGTAAGTCAAAAGAAATGGAAAGAACAACGTACGTTCACAAAAAAATTACTTTGGTGGGACACCTATTGAGCTCTGTACCAGATAAAATTGAGGAAGCAGTCAGTGATAAATGTAATTCGTGTTTAAAGAGAGTCCTCCTCAGCCTAGTAAGATGTAGGAGACGGAAGAAGGAATCAACTTTTAAATCTGACTTTCCGACCTGACATTTTGAGAATTACCACAAGTACTTGACTTCAGCATTTACGCAAGGAGTTCTATTGTTAACAGGAAGAAATGGCTCTTGAAAGAAAAAGCAGATAGTCAGACCAAGGATCCTGTTTTCAATCAAGAGACATGACTATTTTCTCACCTGAAACCTTGAATTTAGAGCAAGAAGGATGGATAACAAGAAAGTGAGTGTGCTGTTATCCAAAGCCGCCAGGTTTGTAAGACTAGGTTATGGCCCCAGAGTCAGCTCTGCCCACCTGCTAGAGGTCCCAGACCATACCAAGAGATTAGACTCCTTTCCCAAGCGTTGGACCCATGAAAGGAGACAGGGGCTCGGGGGGCTGACTATACCAAGTATTACTTAAAATCTCAACAAACACTTGTATATGTCCTGGCTAACTGTCTTAGAAATTATATACTTAACTGCGTTCACTATGGATCTGTGTGTTCTTTGCAAGTGCAAGCTTATTATCATTTTAATATTCACTAAATAAAATCAAGTTTAGAGTTTGCCTCTTCAGAAATTCAAAACATATTCAGAATAAACATGGCTGATTTATTTATATTTGACTTTTATTTTAGATTCTGTCCTGTGTATAACTGTTTTACTGACATAAGCATGTCCTTTATAAATTTAAACTACCAGGGAATGAATGAATGTTCCTATAGACAAAATGATGATGTTTCCAAATTAAATCATTGTTTAAAAGGAAGCAGTCATAAAAATAAGATCCCTGTTTGGCCTGCACACGTACATTATTAAGCTCAAAATGATTGCACAGTTTTATTTAATTAGATGGTTCATGTTTAGAAATGGAGATTTTTCATATAAAAATCTGGGTTCCTAGGTTCTCTTCTGAAAATGGAAAGATCTAGCAAATCAGTCAAAGCTAAATAGCCACTGCTCTCCTTTTATAAATGACTTAATACTGTCTAATTTGCCACCTGAGCTACTACATTCCTTTATACAAATTTCTGGCATTTAGGGGCCTCTGATACTGACATTCATGTATGTGTATAAATTACGGTTTATGGCATACTTTTTTCAAATGTCTTGTGAATACATTTTCCATTCTTTTTTTTAATGGATACTTCCTAATTAATCCATGTAGCTCCTGCACTCTCAACAGTTTCAATACTATAAACAACGTTGCAATAAACCTCCTTGTTAAAGTTCCTTTATAATATGTCCAGTTATTTCCTCAGGATAAACTCCTAGAAATTGAATTGTTGGCCCAGAGGGTACACATAATGTAAACCCGTTTGATGCACAGCTCTGAAACAACTTTCAGAGGAGTTACACTACTTTTAACTCATCAACATTGCAGGAATTGACTTACTCCCCTAAACTTTGCCAACGCAAGAGGTATCGTTTATTTTAATCTTTGCCATTTTGTTAATAGAAAACATCCTATTTAGATTCTTAGTAGTCAGTGAACTCATTTTGTGTTGCATATATTCTCATTTTGTTTGCCTTCAGGTTTGTGGTGTGTGTATTTTCCCATGCTGTTAAGTCCTCTTTGATTAATTCTTCAGTATTTGAGTATGGATCCAACTACATTTTCTTCTAGTGTTTGCTGTGCTTATTATTTTTTTAGTGTTTAAATAAGTCTTGGAAACTAATTATGAGATATATAGAGAGATTTCTTTATCCTAACTCCTTCTTAAATTGTTAATTTAGCAACATTTATTGGATCACTAGAGAAAATTTTTTAATCAAATACCTAGAAAATGTAGTTCAATACAGATTCTTCTGCTTGGATGTAATGTGATTTTTTAATTAAAACAGGCAGAGCAGTGAGTAGAATGATGTTACCTGTTTCTTTTCTCTCTAGAGTATCGAGATCGTTATGATTCAGAGCGGTATCGGGACGGGTATCGGGATGGCCCACGCCGGGATATGGATCGATACGGGGGCAGGGATCGCTATGATGACCGAGGCAGCAGAGACTATGACAGAGGTCATTGTAAAACACAAATAAGTTAAATTGCTTTCTTTCAAGAACTCCTTTCTTGCCTTTTCCCTCCAGTGTGATGATCACAATTTGGGATGTATTTACAGGCTATGATTCCAGGATAGGCGGCGGCAGAAGAGCATTTGGTAGTGGGTACCGTAGGGATGATGACTACAGAGGAGGCGGGGACCGCTATGAAGACAGATACGACAGACGAGATGATCGGTCATGGAGCTCCAGAGATGATTACTCTCGGGATGATTACAGGCGTGATGATAGAGGTAGTCGTCATCTTTTGCTTCATAGCGCAAACAACCATGGTGGGCACATACAGAAATTACACCTTTAAAGAATGCAGCAGAGCATACTACAAAGAGCATTGGATAAGGGTTACTTAATGGAAATAGAGCAAAGTCTAGTTCTTTAAAACCTGCCTTATGAGCATACAGATTTTACAGTTAAAATTTATTGAATAAAGTAGAACGGGAAAACAACATTTGCCAGACATTTTTATAGTGTGATCTCATTTACTAAGCTACACCTAAAATAGGTGGTATTAGCTCCATTTTTCAAGTGAGAGAAATAAGACTCAAATACAGTCTGACAGCCAGGAATTGACACTGTGTAGTTAAAAACCAAGGTTTGATTTCGGTGCCATTATACCACAGTAACTGATGTTTCTTAATTAATGGTGAGATCAATACACCCATTCTAAAATTATGCCCCTATGTTAACTGCATTTATATAAAACATTACAAATCTCATCTCTCAAAAAGTATTAGTAAATGGCCACTGTTTGTATTCTGACTTAGTGATGGCATCAAAAAAGATATCTGGCCCAGATAATTTTTTTCTTTAAATATCTTTAGACATAAATCTAGCCTTTTAATAAAACTTTGGTAGCCCTACCCTTGTGCCAGGTGCCTTCTGTACATCCATCTCCTATAATCCCCGATGGTAGACCTGAACACCTGTAAAACACATTGAGGTGACAAGTCATTGCTGCATGCTGAAATTCTGCAGTAAAGTCTCCTTCTCCCTCAAAACAAAATGTTTTTTAAAAACATTAACCAAGAAAGAAAAAATAGTTTTGCTTTTTACAAAACTTTCAATTCATTCTTAAATGCATTGTGTTATCTATTTCTATGAAAAAAGCTAGAAATAATATTTAACATTTGCTGACCATTTACTCTGCACCAACAATGGGCTGAGTGCTCAGACAGGTATTATATAATCCTAAAAATCTGTCTGGTATAGATAGGTACACTTACCTCCACTTAACTCATTTATTATTTTGTCTTTACCTTTT
>JAVSCE010000817.1:0-218472 GCA_032199065.1 Smutsia gigantea | reverse complement strand
GAAAAAAACTGTATGCCTTGAAAACAGAGACAGAAATTTGCTTTTGAGTAGCTTGCCTACTTTCATATAATGCCCTTATTTGGAGATAAGAAAAAACATCATTCTAAAATATATATAACTTAGGTGAGCAGTATGAGGTTTGAAGAAACTAAATCTATATTTGTAAATCAGCTAATACAGAAGCTGCCAGGGGATTTTTTGGGGGGGGGGTTCTTTTATTAGCTACAAAAGAGTGTATTGCATTTGATGTCTCAGATTTTCTGCTCAGCATTTTGCACACTTTTAGCCACCTTTTGTCACTATCAAGCAAAAATAATGAAAACTAGGTCTAATTGTATCTTAAGCAAAACTAATTCTGTTACAGTAAATCTACCTTGAAAGAATTCAGGATATGGGTTTCAAAGTACTTTTTAAAAGATTTCCTATTTGATTAATCTATGTTCATGGATAAACAGATGTTGATCTATAAAAATACTTGTTTGAAATGCTAGGAATAGGAATAACCTGTCCTATCCTTGTATGCCAGTTGTGCACCTAAAGGTCACCTGCAGTTTAAGGAAAGGAGCTTTGATTCATTGAAGGAAGTTTTTGAATGCAGTATGGGTACAAGTAAGTAAAGTGACCAAAGCTATTTATATTTGTTTTTCTAGGTGAAAATTAACTCACACTAGCTGTACAATGAAAAGTACCTCCTGAAGTGTTCGAATTACAGAATCCTCATTTTTACCATTTTTCAATAAGGAGAAAGTATTGAAATAGTTGACCAGGCACCTATTTAAGAACTGAATCCTAGAATGCATATTTTCTGATTCACAGTCCTGTGATTTCCTTGAATATTAAACTTCCAGGTGAGGAGGCCTGTGACACTAAAACTACTGTGACTATTTACTACTATTTAAGTGTGTATTAATGAATTGTGACACCTAAGTCTGATATTTAGGCTATACGTTCCTGAGGGGTTAGGTGATGGTTCAACCCAGTGGGTTCAACCCTGTGTGCTTAAGGGCCATTATAGAACACATGGTCCCAAAATGTGGGGTAGCCACTCAGCCTACGTGGAAGTAGAGCGGAAAGGGAGGGGCGAGAGAAGGCTTCACAAAGAGGTATCGGCAGAGAGGAGTGCTGACTGGAGTGGTCTTCAACAGGGTGCATAGGAAACACGTGAACAGGAGCCATCTCTGGACCTCTGTGGTTCTATAAAGGTTGGTGTGTATAGAGCAAGTGAGAAATAGGGAGGAATGAGATTTAAGATGTAGACAGACAACAGATCACAGACAGCCTTGTTTAAATTATTTGCATTTGATCTAAAGAACCTCAAAAAGCACTTGAAGAATTTCAAGCAAAAGAATAGGATCATTGGTGCCGTAGGACAGAGAATGGGTTATCGGGGATGGGACGGTAAGTGTCAGCACTGGGGGCAGGAGGATCAGGTAGATGTGAGTAACACAGCCATCCGTGTGAGTCCCGGCACTTGGCAGAGCCAGGGAAAAGGAAGGAGCTGCATTCACGGTGCCGAGCCTCTCACCGTAAAGATGGATGATGATGGGGTGGTTTTTCTCATTAGCACTTCCAGGCTCAGGAACTTAGAGTCAGCATCTCACTGTGTCATCAGTCTATTAACAAGCTTTCTTAATTTTTCTCCATGAAATCTCCTAATTTCACTCCTTCTGTCCAATCTAGCCCAAATCCACCTTACTAACACTGAAGTTAATGTTAGGGTCTCCTAACTGGTCCTGCTGTCTGGATTACGGAGTCAGCTCTGTCACCACCTTCTTATCTCAGAGCCCCTCAAGCTTAGGGGCTCATGTGTGGGCCAGGCAGTGTCCTCGAGGGCTCTCCCCTCACTGCCCCTAATTTCCCCCTACTGTCTCCTGTATATACCAGATGCTGCTTCCTTCCTCACAAAGTTTTTTCCCAAGAAATCTAATTTCCTTAGACTTTCTGAAGCCCATATTCTGTAGAATGTGTCTGGAACTTTTTTTTAACAGCAAGTAGTATTTGTGGATGCCCAGTATGGGTTGGCATGGTAGGTAAAGACACTGGCTTTTGGGGGACATTTTAGTCTCTCAGTAAGTAACAAAATAGCGTATTGCTAGTCATTTACTATTTCATCACATTTGCACACTTTTATGCTTTTTTTTGTATTCATTTTTGTTTTTAAAACCTTTACTCGTAGTTAAAATACTTCTGTATTTACATTTGAAATATTTCATTATATATTTTGTCTATATTCATTTTTGTATTTGTATTTCCACTTAAGAGAGTCAGAGCAGTGGCCTGGAATTTCTTCCCTTGCCACGCTATAAATGATATTTTACCTGTTGTCAAAACATACATATGACACCAGCCTCACTCCTTGATTAAAATAAAATACTTAGTGGAAATGCCAACTGTAGAGTCATAAAAGCTACCATTTTGATTGTGTAGCTAGTCCATTTGGTCTGTTGAAAGGAAAGCCTTCAGCTTCACTGTGTATTGTCCCCACAGACAGGAAGTGATATCCAGTGCGAACCATCATTTGAATGTGGACCAATTTGAATCAATTGGGCACCAAGTGCAAATTTGCAAGGATTCAGGAGGTTGAGGGTGTGAGCCTCATTGTACTCGTTCTGCAGCACTTTCTTGGGATGGAGGGGATAATGGAGGTGGTATTCTCCCATTATCTTCAGGAGCATTTTACCTGTCTCATTTGGAGAGATGCATTAGACAAGTTCAGAATGTAAGATAGAAGTATAGAATGGTTTTTAGTAATACATCTTAAACTCTTTGGAAAAGTAATCTCACTGTTTTTGTCCCCCCACCTATTCCTCATCCCAACATAAACTGAGAGCTTTTTTTTTAATGAAATGAATCTATTTTAACAATAGAGTGTTTTGGGAATCATTCCAGTTGCTGACACCCCTTTTCTCCTACCACTGATCACTGATGTCACCTGACCGCTTCACTGCTTTCTCTCCTTTCGTGATTGTGTCTTGATTTAATCATATCAATTATTAGTACACCCCATATTTTAGTATAAAAGCTTCTTACTTCTTCATGTTTCATGCCAGCTTTGTGTGTGTGTGTTTGTGTGTTAATATTCTGTAAAAGCTGTTTTCCCATTGCCAAAAGCTCATCATTCTAATGTAAAAAGTCAGAGTCCAGAAAAGCAGATCCTGTCATTCGACACCATCTGCATCACTAGCTGTTCATTCCATTTGTCTTGCTTTTCCAAAGTCAAAATACTCAAATAAGAAATGAAGATAATATTTATGTACCCAAAGTCCTTGAATCTTACACGCAACTTTGCAATACCTATGAGTCCAGTACTCATTTATTTTTATTAAACTGTTTTTTTTTGTCACCTAATACTAATCAATAGAAATTGGTACTGGTCAGTGGATTTGCTAAGTCTGGGGATATTGTCCAATTCCTAATGTCTTATTTTAAGTTTTGTTTTAAAAAGGTAGATTCTGAAGACTGAATCATCCTATGTAGTTGTTACATTTAATCCTTTTCTTCACAAAGTAAACTGTAAATTTCTCAAGAATGTGTGTTTCTATCGTTAGGCATTTCTAATACAGTAGTTCTATATAATAGGGAGCAATAAAGGAGAGTTTTTCATGATTGGCTGTTTTTTCAATCATGCTGTCATTCATTCAACAAATACTTAATCATGCATCCTTGGGCTCTGTCCTCAGGGGAGAGTACTTGTTTACTGTCAGTAAGAAGTAATGGTATCATTTTTGTTTTGTATTTCTCTGTTTATACCTATGGAACAACTCCTTTAATTCTAATAACAAGGTTGCACAAAGCACTTAATTCTAGTAAAATTGTCAGAGCTGCCTACAATGGCATGAGCTGCTACATCTTACACTGGGGATAAATACCCCTGTAGATATTCCACAGCTACTCTAAAGTTTAATTTATATAATGTGTCTATCAGGATGCTTTCAGCTGCCTTTCATAGAAAACCCCACTCCCACCAGCTCCAACCATAGGACATGCAGTGTGTAGCATGGCCGAGTCCTGGAGTTGGTCCGCTCCAGGAATTAGCGACTGCCCAGCCACGTGGCGTTATTAAGGACCCGCCATCATTCTGCCCCTTTGGCTGCACTGTCCATAGCTCAGCTTATCCAGAGGGAAATTTCAGGGGTCACAGGCCTTTTGCTTTCTTTTTTCTTTTTTAAGTCTTTTTTTTTGATTAAGGTATCATTGATATACACTCTTAGGAAGGCTTCATGTGAAAAACATTGTGGTTACTACATTCACCCACATTATCAAGTCCCTCCCATACCCCACTGAAGTCACTCTCCATCAGCGTAGTGAGGTGCCACAGAGTTACGACTTGTCTTCACTGTGCTACACCGTTTTCCCCGTGATCCTCACACCATGTGTACCAATCATAATGCCCCTCAATCCCCTTCTTCCTTCCTCCTCCCCCACCCTCCCCTCCCCTCCCCCTTGGTAACTGTTAGTCTCTTCTTGGAGTCTGTGAGTCTGCTGCTGTTTTGTTCCTTCAGTATTTTTTCTTTGTTCTTATACTCCACATATGAGTGAAATCATTTGATACTTGTCTTTTTCGGCTTGGCTTATTTCACTGAGCATAATACCCTCTAGCTTCATCCATGTTGTTGCAAATGGTAGGATTTGTTTTCTTCTCATGGCTGAATAGTATTCCATTGTGTATATGTACCACCTCTTCTTTATCCATTCATCTACTGGTGGACACTTAGGTTGCTTCAATATTTTGGCTATTGGACATAGTACTGCAATAAACATAGGGGTGCATATGTCTTTTTGAATCTGAGATCTTGCTTTCTGTGGGTAAATTCCTAGGAGTGGAATTCCTGGGTTAAACGTTATTTCTATTTTTAGTCTTTTGATGAACCTCCATATTACTTTCCACAATGGTTGAACTAATTTCCATTCCCACCAGCAGTGTAGGAGGGTTCCCCTTTCTACACATGCTTGCCAGCATTTCTTGTTCTTAGTCTTTTCGATGTTGGCCATCCTAACTGGTGTGAGGTGATATCTCATTGTGGTTTTAATTTGCATTTCCCTGATAATTAGTGATGTGGAGCATCTTTTCGTGTGCCTGTTGGACATCTGAATTTCTTCTTTGGAGAGGTGTCAACCATCCACCCATTTTTTAATACAGTTATCGGCTTTTTGGGTGTTGAGAAGTGTGAGTTCCTTATATTTTTTGGATTTTAACCCCTTGTCAGATATGTCATTTATAAATATATTCTCCTATACTACAGGATGCCTTTTTGTTCTGCCAATGGTGTCCTTTACTGTACAGAAGCTTTTTCGTTTGATGTAGTTCCATTTGTTCATTTTTGCTTTTGTTTCCCTTGCCCAAGGAGATGTGTTCAGAAAAAAGTTGTTCATGTTTACATTCAGAGATTTTTGCCCATGTTTTTTTCTAAGAGTTTTATGGTTTTACAACTACATTCAGGTCTTTGATCCATTTCGAGTTTACTTTTGTGTATGAAGTTAGACAATAATCCCGTTTCATTCTCTTACATGTAGCTGTCCAGTTTTGCCAACACCAGTTGTTGAAGGGGCTGTCATTTCCCCATTGTATATCCATGTTTCCTTTATTGTATATTAATTAACCAAATATGCTTGGGTTTATATCTGGACTCTCTATTCTGTTCCATTTATCTATGGCTCTGTTCTTGTGCCAGTACCAAATTGGCTTGATTACTGTAGCTTTGCTGTAGAGCTTGAAGTCGGTGAGCATAATCCCCCCAGCTTTATTCTTCTTTCTCAGGATTGCTTTGGCTGTTTGGGGTCTTTTGTGGTTCATATGAGTTTTAGAACTATTTGATATAGTTCGTTGAAGAATGCCATTAGTATTTTGATAGGGATTGCATGGAATCTGTAGATTGCTTTGGCAGGATGGCCATTTTGACAATATTAATTCTTCCTAGCCAAGAGCATGGGATGTATTTCCATTTGCTGGTGTCTTCTTTAATTTCTCCCAAGAGTGTCTTGTAGTTTTCAGGGTATAGGTCTTTCACTTCCTTTGTTAGGTATATTCCTAGGTATTTTATTCTTTTTGATGCAATTGTGAATGGAATTGTTTTCCTGATTTCTCTTTCTGACAGTTCATTGTTAGTATATAGGAATGCAACAGATTTCTGTGTATTAATTTTGTATCCTGCAACTTTGCTGAATTCAGTTATTAGATCTAATTTTGGGGTGGATTCTTTTGGGCTTTTTATGTACAATATCGTATCATCTGCAAACAGTGACAGTATTATTTCTTCCTTACCAATATGGATGCCTTTTATTTCTTTGTGTTGTCTGATTGCTGTGGCTAGGACCTCCAGAACCTATGTTGAATAAAAGTGGGGAGAGTGAGCATCCTTGTCTTGTTCCCGATCTTAGGTGAAAAGCTTTCAGCTTCTCACTGTTAAGCATGATGTTGGCTGTGGGTTTGTCCTATATGGCCTTTATTATGTTGAGGTGCTTGCTCTCTATACCCATTTTGTTGAGAGTTTTTATCATGAATGAATGTTGAATTTTGTCAAATGCTTTTTCAGCATCTGTGAAGATGATCATGCAGTTCGTTCCTTCTTTTTGTTGATGTTGTGTATGATGTTGATGGATTTTCGAATATTGTACCTCCTTGCATCCCTGGCATAAAACCTGCTTGATCATGATGGATGATCTTTTTGATGTATTTTTTAATTCAATTTGCATATTATGTTCAGTGGTTTTGCATCTATGTTCGTGCACCCTCTTTCATTGATTCTTTCTATTGTTTTATTCTCAATTTTATTTATTTCTGCTCTATCTTCATTATGTCCCTCCTTCTACTGACTTTGGGGCTCATTTGTTCTTCTTTTATAGTTTCGGTAATTGTGAGTTTAGGCTGTTCATATGGGATGGTTCTTCTTTCCTGAGGTAGGCCTGTATTGCAATATACTTCCCTCTTAGTACGGCCTTTGCTGCATCCCACAGATTTTGTGGTGTTGAATTATTGTTGTCGTTTGTCTCCATATATTGCTTGGTCTCTCTTTATTTGTTCATTGATCCATTGATTATTTAGGAGCATGTTATTAAGCCTCTATGTGTTTGTAGGCTTTTTTTTTTTCTTTGTGTAATTTATTTCTAGTTTCATACCTTTGTGGTCTGAGAAGCTGGTTGGTACAATTTCAATCTTTTTTAATTTCCTGAGGCTCTTTTTGTGCCTTAGTGTATGATCTAGTCTTGAAAATGTTCCATGTGCACTTGAGAAGAATGTGTATCCTGCTACTTCTGGGTAGAGTGTTCTGTAGATGTGATAGGTCCATCTGTTCTAGTGTATTGTTCAGTGCCTCTGTGTCGTTGCTTATTTTCTGTCTGGTTGATATGTCCTTAGGAGTGAGTGGTGTGTTGAAGTCTCCTAAAATGAATGCATTGCATTCTACTTACCCTTAAATTTTGTTAGTATTTGTTTCACATATGTAGGTGCTCCTATGTTGAGTGTATATATATTTATAATGGCTATATGCTCTTGTTGGACAGACTCCGTTATCATTACATAATGTCCTTCTTTGTCTCTTGTTACTTTCTTTGTTTTGAAGTCTAGTTTGTGTGATACAAGTACTGCAACTCCTGCTTTTTTCTCCCTATGAGTTGCATGAAACACCTTTTTCCATCCCTTCACTTTTAGTCTGTGTTTGTCTTTGGGTTTGAGATGAGTCTCTTGGAGGCAGCATATAGATGGGTATTGCTTTTTTAACCATTCATTGATTCTATGTCTTTTGATTCATGCATGCAGTCCATTTACATTTAGGGTGATTATCGATAGTTATGTATTTATTGCCATTGCAGGCTTTAGATTCATGGTTACTGAAGGTTCAAGGGTAATTCCCTTACTATCTAACAGTCTAACTTGACTCACTTAGTATGCTATTAGAAACACAATCTAAAGGTTCTGGTGGTTTTTTTTCCTCCTTTTTCTTCCTCCTGCATTCTTTATTTATTAGGTATCATATTCTGTACTCTTTGTCTATCCCTTAACTGACTTTGGGGTACTTGATTTGATTTTGCATCTGCTTAGTAATTAATTGTTCCACTTTCTTTACTGTGGTTTTATTTCCTCTGGTCACAGCTATTTAGCCTTAGGTACACTCCCATCTATAGCAGTCCCTCCAAAATACACTGTAGAGATGGTTTGTGGGAAGTAAAATCTCTAAGCTTTTGCTTATCTGGAAATTGTTTAATCCTTCCTTCAAATTTTAATTATAATCTTTCCAGGTGGAGTATTCTTTGTTTGAGGCCCTTCTGTTTCATTGCATTAAATATATCATGCACTCTGTTCTGGCATGTAAGTTTTCTGTTATGAAATCTGACGATAGCCTGATGGTTTTTCTTTTGTAAGTGATCTCTTTTCTCTCTCTGATGCTTTTAATAGTCTGTCCTTATCCTTGATCTTTGCCATTTTAACTATTATATGTCTTGGTGTTGTCTTTGTTGGATCCCTTGTGTTGGGAGATCTGCGCACCTCCATGGCCTGAGAGAGAATCGCCTTCCACAGATTGGGGAAGTTCTCAGCAATTACCTCCTCAGTGACACTTTCTATACGTTTTCTCTCTCTTCTTCTTCTGGTACCCCTATAGTGCAAATATTAATCCGTTTGGATAGGTCATACAGTTCCCTCAATAGTCTTTCATTCCTAGAGATCCTTTTTTCTCTCTGTGCCTCAACTTTTTGTAGTCCTATTCTCTAATTTCTATTTCATTTATCGTCTCCTCTAATTCATCTAATCTGCTTTAAATCCCTCCATTTTATGTTTCATTTTAGATACTGTATTCTTCAATGTTTTTATCTCATTCTTGAATTTCCTTCTGATTTCTTGAATATTTGTCTGTAGCTCTGTGAGCATGTTTAAGATTTTTATTTTGAAGTCTCTTTCACGAAGATTGATGAGTTCAGTTTCACTTGGCCCTCTTTCTGGTGTTTGTGGGATTTCGGGTTGAACCAGGTTCCTTTGATGTTTCATATTTGTAGGTTGCACCCTCTAGTTCCTAGATGCTCTACTCCCTGGAACTACTCGGGCCAGGAGCAGTGGAGACAGCAGTTGCAGCAAGGGCGCTGGTGCCTGTCGGGAGGAAAGAGCTCTTTCCTGCTTCCCTGCTGTAATACCTGCCTCCATTGCTTAGGCCAGTGGGTCGAGTGGGCAGGGAGAGGCCTCTAATCTTTGCACTTGTTGCTGCTGTAGACGGGGCTGCCCTCTCGCTGGCCTGTCGCAGTGGTCAGGGCAGCTGGTTTATGAGCTGTTGGCAGCCTGGAGGAAGGCACGGCAGGCTGCATATCACAGTGGGAGGCCTCTTAGCTGCGTAGCCAGTCAGTGGGATGGAGCGCCTGAAGCTCCTGAAGGTTCCCAACCTACTGGGATGAGTGCGCCTGGACAATTTTGTCCACCTGTCCTTTCTCCTGAGCAGCAAGCTCTGTGCAGTCCTTGCCCCTTTAGCAGTCCTCTCGCTGTTAGGATTTCTCTCAACCTGCCTGCCTTTCTTTTGTCCCAGAGCAGCCGGTTGTGGGTATGTGTTTTCTATAACCTGCTGGAATCTCAGTCTCTCTATGTATTCAACTTTTCTTAACTTTACAACCCCAGTAATCTCCAGAGCACCATTTAATGTAGGTTCATGTTCCCAGAGCAGATCTCAATGGCTGGGTGTTCAGCAGTCCTAGGCCTTCACCCCCTCCCTGCTCAGCTTCACTTCCTCCCTCCAGTGAGCTAGGGTGGGGGAAGGGCTTGGGTCCCTCCGACCATGTCTTTGGTACTTTACCCTTTTCCTTGAGCTCTGCTGTTTTCCCCAGGTGTAGGCAGTCTGTTGCAGCCTTATTTCCTGTTGTTCTTTCAGGATTAGATGTATTTGCTGTATTTGCATATTATAAGTGGTTTGGGGAAGAGGTTCCTTTTCTATCTTACCTCTGACGCCGCCATCTTTAAGCCTCTCCTGGCCTTTTACTTTCTTGTTCATATCCTGCAGAAGGGAGTAAGCCATCCCCCCAAGCATGGAACATGCCCATTGAGGCTCATATCGCCATCCTTGGACTAATAAATCAAAGGGGCAGGCACCCACTGGTTGGTGTAAACTTAGTAGTGAATTTGCCCCTTGGAGCTTGATTGCATTTCTGAACACAATCAGAGTCCCATTAGGAAGAAGAAAGGTAGGAATGCATTTTGGAGAAAGAACCACCAGAGATCATTACAGTATCAGCAGTAACATGGCTTCTCAGTGGGGGGAAAAAAAAGACTTCTAATGTCAAGGTGACTTAGCATCAACTTTTGATGGCAAAATGTTTTAGATGACTAGTGGAAGTATTTATTTATCGCAGAAACTACAGAACTTTGAGTTTCAGTGAGAACCTGAAGTTATTTTCTCCGTCATTAATGCCCAAGTGCCCAATCTTTGAAGCTTCTTGGTGACCCAGTGCTAACATGATGCTTTCAGAATTGAGTAGCTTGATTTGTGACATGGACGAGAATTTTAATTGAGCTGCATTTGCATCTGGTGAAAACATGGTAATTAGGTATGTCTTAATTGCAGAATGACTGTGCTGCATTAACGAGAAATAAGAAGCTTCACGTTATACCTTCCTTAAAAAGAAACTTAAAAGTATCAGTCTTTATCAGTAATCACATGGGAAAGCAGCTGATAATTTAGTGCATTGAACACGGTTAAAATAAGCAGAAGTGTTAGTCAAAACCAGAAATGTCTGTTTGTTTGGAAGGAGATAATCATCTTTCTTTGTGTAGGCTATCTGCAGAAGGAAAGCAAATAATCTGTAAAGATGAACAAAATTAAAGAATAAAATGTAAAATTTATATAGCACTTAAATTAGTAAATTATCTGAATGTAGGTTTATGATTAGTTCTTGCATTGTAATTTACTGTATGAACACAATAGATCAAGCCATTTACTGCTGATATAATGCCAGAATTTTCTTATTTGAAAAATTGTTCATGTAGATTTTAAAAATATTTTCTTAATTAAAGGGAATAAGAATATTTTATGTACCTTATTATAAAGCTAGTGTTAAGTGTACAAAGATTGTTTTTAAAACTTTAAAAAAACCTGACTAGTATATCAGTGAACTTGAAAGTATGTAGTTATGATATATATATATATATATAATTTTTTTTAATTAAGCATGTGTAACCAATTTATGTAAGCATTTAAAAACCACAGTAATTCTGTATAGGGAAAGGGTAAAGTGAGAGATTCTTGTTTTTCTCTATCAAAAAATTTTATAGAGTTTGAAGCATATATAATGTGATATTCTAAAAGAACATCTTATGTTTGTACATATGAAGCCACATATTGCTAAATATTTTTAATTAGTTGGCATTCAAAGGGATTAGTTAAATCAGTACATCCCAGAAGAGTTTCTGTGATAACGTATTATCTAAATTAGAATGTTCAGAATAAGCATAAAGAGTTCTCCAATGTGCAAGTATTGTTTTACAACGGTCCACTTGCTTGGGGCAGGAAACTAAGCTAGGATTTTTTTATTTTATAAAATGAGGTTACAAAACCCAAAGTTAATAAATAATTTAATACCAATTTTCTCTGTTTCACCCAATTTAGAAAATAAGTTGTATTACATACACCAGAAAATTATTGTGAATATGAAAAGAATTGGCAACAAATGTGACTTCAGCGTATAGTCAGTTGCGAAGGCGCTGCCTTTATTCTGTTAGCGAGCCAAGAGCAGACATATGCCCCTTGTACTTGTGCCAAAACTATTAGGCAGAAAACTAGCAGAATTGCTTCTGATACTTCCATTCATGATTTATGATAATGGTTGCTGTGGAAGACGGAGTCATTTACATTTATTGGGCTCGTTTTTTGTTTATGGTTTCAGACATTGTAGAGGGTTGTAAAATCCATGCAACGATACATACAGCACTAACAATAATAGCATAAAACTATCCCAGAAACTGATCCGAGCTACAGCATGTACAGTGGGCTGGCCTGGTGGCACTGTAGTTGGGGTGTGGCTAATCTTGTCAGGCTGGGCTAGAGAGGCAGCCTGGTTCTGAAGTTAGAGGAATGGTGATACCCAGGGATTGAATAAAAGTTTTTTTGTTTGGGATGAAGTCATGAATCAGGTTTACCAGTAGTCTTTCATTTGTGAGCAGCTGCTCTCTGCCCAGCAGTCCTTGGTTAGAAGCTTGGAGGGTGGGAGACTGCAATGTAATTATATCTTACATGAGAAATGCGGTAACAACAGTTTGCACCAAGAGCTTTGGAAGTGTAGTAAAAGGAGCTTTGTGGTTGGGAATTTCAGAAAATTCACTAACATCCATTCATCTGGCTTGGGCAAACCAACAGACTTCGGTTTTTTAGCTTCCAGATGTCTTAAGAATTGTTTTATGATGATTAGGTCAATTATCTCAAAGTGGAGGCCGCAGTCATTTCCCAAAGGGTTGAAGCAGTGGTTGGCAATCAGAGCACAGCCGTAGTCAAAGGGACCAGACAAGGTGGTGCAGCCCTGCCCAAGCTATGTTCACATTCTCTTGGAGGCCTCCCATTGGAAAAGGCTACACATAATTAGCAAGCCATTGGGCCAGTGGGTCAGGATATTCTTCCCCGCTCTGTGTAGAACACAAAAAAATTACAGCCTTACCTCAGCATTTTATTCACCAGCAGTGCCCATTTGAAAGCTGCAGTTGGCTTTCTCTAAGAAGCTTAAAACAGTTCCTGTTGACATAGTAGTTAGCAGAGAGGAAAACAAGAAAACTTTTCAAAAATCTCCCACATCCCTTGTAGGAGAAGAGTAGCTCACAATTAGATAACCCAGTACAGAGGGAGGCCAACCTTCCTATGGTCATTTCTGTGGTTGCAAGCCAGCCCTAGAGTCACTGTGCACATTTGTTCTAGCTTCTCGAGTGATTACATTAATATGAGCCACAAGTCACAGCCGTAAACCACCACACAGGATTGACAATAGGTTTCTGAGATGCAGTACTGACTGCTGGAATTATCTTCTGGGCAGACTGTGTGGTGACTGGATGATAGATGGTCCAGACACGTGCTGTATGGAGCGTGGAATTGGGCAGCCGCAAACAGAGCTGATCCCAGAAATGCATGAAGGTCTTACTGAAGTACAACTGTACAGGCTACAATAGTAGAAAGAGCACGAACTGGGAGCAGTGTGGTCCCAGACCTCTCTGTTTCCTCAGCAAGAAATGGAAGCAGTTGGTGTAAATGACCTCCAAAGGACCTTCTGGATTTAGAGGCGGTGATGTTTTTATTCTTTGGCTGTGCCTAAGGCATGACCTGCTGAGATGGGAAATATGTTGGCTCATATATTTAACCAAATGTGTCAACAAAAAAAATTCTACACCTTTATTTTGTATTATGCTAAATAGCTGGCACTTAAAAAAAAGAACAACTGTATGAGTTGGCCATGCCATCATTTGACAGTATACCTTCCCAGCTTTGTGAGGACTTCATAGCAAAATGCTAAGATACTGAGATCTTTTTAACTGGCCCCATTGTACTCTTGATACTGTGTATTGCTAACTCAGGGGCCCCTTGCTGGTGGGGAGGCAGGACTGAATGTCATGTGAAGATATTTTAGCTAGATTTAGAGATCAGTTCTTTGTGAAAGATTGGGAAGGGGCCTAAGTATTCTATTTGGTTCTGTTAGAAAAAGCTCAAAAACACTCATTCGTGCTAAATTTGTTGATGCAGGGGAAAAAATGACCTTGGAATCCAAGGGGTAACCTAAAGCTCCAGAAGTTCTTGTTATATTTGGAAGAATCCTTAGGCAATCAATCTCAGAAAAGATTTATGAAAATGACTGTTAATGTATGCATCTTCTTCTTAATATAGAAATTCTTGAAGTTCTTTTGGTACATGGAAACCTACAACAGTTACTTTTCATTCTTTCTAATGCAAAACACTTGAAAGTGTGTTGAGCAACCCTTGGCCCATATGCTTACTAAGTGTTGATGCAAAGGATGGAATATTATCATTATGTAGCTCTTTCCTCTGCAGAGTTTAAAGGTGTGTAAGGTCATTGATTTACACATTTTCATGGCTCCACCCACCTCTGTTCACCCGCCATCATGTAGATGGACATGCCAAATTATTTACTATTGGAACATAGAGTAGCACTTGCTTGTGATAAAGGCCTTATGTAATGACAATATAAAGGTAAGTTACAGAATCTGTAAAGATTGAGTCCTTTGTGTGCAGTCACAAATGGACATTTTTGGGAGCCTGGGGGAAGAATTCTTGTGGTGACATTGATGGGCGTACTCGCTAGTGGATGGCGTGGTTTCACAAATTTGTGAGGGGCCAGAGTGGGTCTCCATTGTCCTTTTCCCAAGAGGAATGGAAGCACTTGGAAAGGGGCTGCTTGCTTTCTGTTCACTTTGTAAATACAGTACGCGGGATCCTTAGGGGTCTGTGCTGTGTGGCAACAGTTGCTGATCGCCCCAAAATACACACTTGGTGCCCCGAGTGAATCAGTGTCAAGCCAGGAACCTGCCTGATGGTGCCTCATCTTTGCTAAGACTACGTCTGTGCAACAGACTCACGCACACGACACCTGGCATTCTAATTCCACTCAAGGAAACAGCTTTGCAAATCCCCACTGATGGCAGTAGAAAATGTAGGAAAGTAAAACCTCACATATATTTTCACCCCTGACTTCTGCTCCTTTGGTTCACCAAATTCCTAATCTTTTCTTCTTTTCCTTCCAAGTGGAAGAAGACACAGAAGAAAGCTCAAGATCAGGGAGAGAGTCGGTATCCACAGCCAGCGACCAGCCTTCACATTCTCTGGAGAGACAAATGAATGGAAACCAAGAGAGAGGTGATAAGACTGAGAGGAGAAAGGATAAAGCTGGGAAAGAGAAGAAGAAAGAGAGAGAGAAGGAGAAGGACAAAATGAAAGCCAAGAAGGGAATGCTGAAGGGCTTGGGAGACATGTTCAGGTAAGTCTGGACCCAGCCAGTGCAGATGGCCCCTGAACGTGTGCGAGTGTGCGGAAACAAAACATAAGGACTGAGTTGGGAAGATGTCTTTGTGACGTCGACCAAAATGCTTTCCTAATTTCCAGTCTTAGATGCTGCATTTTTCCTTGCTGAAGGATTCCACCTTAGTTTTTTCAGACCATTTTTGCAGCCTTAAAGATGCTGTCTTGCCAACCATGTAAACATCTGCTGAGAGGAAGGGCAAGTCTGTGTCTTTGCTGTGCAGAAGAGTGAGAACCCCGGAGACAAAGAGCTATTAAAGCGGTGTTTGTTCTTTGTGTGTGTGAACAATGGTTCATTATTTAAATTTCACATAGAGCTCAAGTTAGTGGTAGCATTTAAAGGTTCATTAATAACAAGTCTAATAAAAAATGTTACAAACAGAGCTTCAATTAAGCTGTGTTGATTAATTTAATACTTATTACTTCAGTCTGTAAAGATTTCATTAAACGTAGTCTCTGGCTGTTTCCTGACAGTTGATTTTGTGTTCCTAAATTATACTCCAGGATTACTTAGCATATCGTTCTTTACAAATCACTGCTACACAATAAAAGTGACAAGTTGTTCAAAAGTTGCCCTGAAACTCTCTTATAAATGTTCATCTAAGGTGATTTATAACGTTCAGGTATTTAATATTAAATATAAAGATTGCTTGATTGTGCCATAAATTAAACCCCAAAACATATCAAGATGACGGTTTAAAATTGAAAACATACAGCATAGCCACTGGACTCTTCAAAAAGCAGTTATCCTGCACTACAAATTCCTTCCTTTTAACTTTTTTTTAATTGCAAATGTGAACAATAGTTTTTATTTTCATAGCATTTTGTGATTTATGATCCTGAGGTTGACCTTAATAACTCAGAATCGTCAGTAAGTCAAGCCTGCAAAGTTGAAGACTCGCAGCCCAGCCTGCAGGCTACACAACACAACAGATGTGGTCTATTGATGTCTGATTAAGTTAAGTGCATAGCGGAAGTAAACTATAGATGTGGATAACACAAAGCCCGGTGTATTAGCGTTAATACCAGCTTTAATTTAAATATGATTGGATTCCCATCTCCAGGGCTGCAGAACTGGGATTTTCATAGTTGTTGATGTACTGTTCCTTCTCATGCATTTTCAGTCCAGTCATCTTTCTTCATTATAATTCCATGTCCAAGAACACTGATGGGATGAAATCACTCTAACTGCCACCTTATTGCAGTTTTTGTGTCAGCCAGGGGGCTTTTCATTCCATGTATGCAAGCAGATGGCTCATAAACTGACACCTACATAACATTCAGAAGTAAGGCAGTTGCTTATCAATTTAAATTTAAAGAATTTGTGCTACTGTCTTCTTTAAATTAGAGAATACGAAATGGGAGGGAGTCTCCTTTGAGATGTACACACGCCAGCTTGCGACGTAGCTGAATTTCCAGGGGTTCTCCAGAAGTCTTGTTGGAAGTGAACGGCTTGTTAGTTTTCATTCATCAGCCAACATTCATCTGATAGATACAATGCTCGGTTCTCATGGAATAAAAATTAAGCAAACTTCTAGTGTGTTTATAAATTATGAACTATTTTAATTATAAATTATCTTTTCTGTAATTTGCAACTTGAGAATATGAGAGGCCTTGTGGTAGAGTTTTCTTTTTGGGGCCAGAGGAGAGTGTCAGGGCCATGGGGAAATGTATATTGTTTCAAAGGGATCCCGAAGGACAACCCACCCTAGCCTCTTTCTACTAAAAGTTCTGTAACATGCTATATGATGTTTTCTCTAGATCGAATACCTAAAATCTGTAGCAAAAGCCAACTTTGAGAAAGAAGTGGATGCGTTTGCAACTTCAAAGGCTATTCTTGAAAGTCAACTTCTATATTCAGATGTGGAGCTGAAAGTTTTTTCTAAAAACTGAAGCTTGTGTTCTGCCAGTGTTGATGGCTATTCAGACAATGAACATACCCATACTTCTCTGGGAACACGGCCTCCGTGGTGTGCTGGGGCCAACCCACATTGGCTGGTGAGAGCCAACTGTTCAGTGTTTGGAAATTTTGCCAACCAGTGGTTAAACACAGCCATTATTAAAAATGAAATAAGTTCTATAAAAATCAAAGGTAATTAATACTCAAAATTCACTAACTCCTAACTATTTTATTATTACATTTGACTATGATATCTGCTTTTGAGGTTATTTATACCTTTTGTCTTGGCATGGAGTGAAAACTGTCCATGGCTGGCACGCTGCTGTAGCTCTTCCCAGCAACATCATGCTGGTTGCCGAAAATCAGCTGTGCTGGGAGCACTTACACCGGGAAGTGCATGAATTGCACAAAACAGAGTTTTTCTTCCAGGAGAGCAACACACCAGGACATGGAGTCTGTAAACATCCGAAGCAGAGTTGTAGTATCTTGTCTAGTTCTCTTGAAATAGCTCATATTCTGTCTGATTACAAACCACTGCTTCAGCCCTTTGGGAAAGGGTTGAAGCTTGCCAAATACTGCTGCTTGAAAATGAGTTGAAATAATTCATTAGCCATAAAATAAGCTTTTTGTTTGATTGGCTATTGGCTCTTAGTCCTTCCCTCACACCATTTTTATATGTCCTTAGTATCTGAGAAGATTCTTAAAGGATTGTTAGATTTTACAAAACTACCTTCCATACCTGCAGGCTCTCATTATTTGAGACCAATAGACTGTCAAGTTGATTTCATTTATGTTTTCTTTTTTTTAATAACAGGGGAATATAGTAGAATTTTTAAATGAGTGTCTTCCTTTCTCTTTGTTCTTTGAAGGAGAATAGGATTTCATTTCCTTAGCAGTGTTGCTTTAAATGGTTAATCAAAACATGTTATGTGCAATATACATTTCTTAGAACAGTTTATGAGGAGATTCAAGTACAGCTGCCCAGTGTAGGACTAAGGTACAAGCAAGGGTGTGGGGGGGTGGGTGTGGGAGGGAGGTTATGATTTTGTTCCTGGTTTGTTTTTTTCATCTCAGATAACAGACAGCAAAGGCTAAGGGACATTAGATATTGGGAGTCTAGCTTTCTAGGCATTAGGAGCTTTTTCTCTTTAGTTGCTTGAGGAAGTAATAATGTTTTCCTTCAAAATAGGCTCACAGACTCTCCTCCCCACCATCCCCCCACCTTTCCCCTAAACACACACACTCTATTCCTGCACAGATAGGTTGTCTGGTGTTTTTTTGTTTTTGTTTTTGTTTTTTGGTTAAACTGGATGGATGAGAGCCAAATAGATGGACCATATTTTTTAAGCTATAGTAGAGGAAACCATGGCATATTGAATAGATATTTTTATTCATCGATATGTACAGAAGAAATGGTTTTCTGTTTCGCCCATTGAATAGTAGTCACAAAAATGATTTAATATTGATAAACAAATCTAGAAAAGAATGTGAGTCATGTGAATCATTCTTCTGTTTTTAAATTACGGAGCATATGAAGTACAAAAGCTGCCTTACTGCAAGTTTTAAATCACAAATTTAAATCTATAGGAATCAAATCACAAATATTAAAGTGTTTCATGTTTGTATGAATTTCTCCCTGTACATACTATATCTTCCTTTGAACATAAGGAGCTACTATTGCCTTAATTAAAATGGCTTTGTATCAAAGAAACCTGAGCGAGCTCGCTAAACATGACTTGTAAATGTTAATCATTCTGCGTACAAACTGTAGAGCAGACAGAGGACCTGAACCTTAGTCTTTGTATATGTTGCCTCTCAGATGCTTCTCAAATTTAATAGACAAAATATTTCTCAGAATTCTGCAACTGTATGGAATTGTTACAAAGAGAGAACTAAGTCTGTACTTGAGAGAAAGATCTATTGTTTAGGTTTTAAATGTGCTTGATTTTAAAGGAATGCAAAGCAGCATTAAGCAACTTGTTTTTGCTTTATTGTACATCTCCAAATTGAAATAATCAACAAGATAATAAACCTGGTATTTAGGACAATATTCTCAGATAGTAAACATTTAAATTACGTGTTCCTTTTTTTCCAGCCCTGGAGTAAGTGCATTTGATATCACTTTGCCTGAAAGACTTGAGTTGTTATCTTTTGAATGTCTTAGAATCGTATGCACTTTAAAACCGGAAGTTCTTAAAAGTGACCTGATCCTGCTCTCTCCGATTTATTTCGTGCTCTGTCCGTCTGTGAGAGCCAGGAGCCTATATCGCTAAGGCAAGCGAAAGCAAAAGTAATGTTGCAGTATTACCATTCAAATTGAATCTGCCAATTACATTTCAAATGATTTCCTGGTCCCTGCAGCATTGTTTTATTCAGTTCTGTACGAGGAAATAGATAATTGAGTTTGAAACCTTGTTTAGTTGAAATCAGATATACTGCTATCTTTCTCTTTTTAGAATATAATAGTTTTCAAGACACAATGAACATGATCAGATTTTAAAACTTAATGTTGTAGCTTGGATTACCCCTTTTAGGTTTTTGAGAGAATAACAAGCACGAATTATTGTTCGCTTCCCTTACCTATACTTACTAACTGTGTGTCTATGCCGTGTCTCTCGTCTAGCCTTGCCAAACTGAAGCCTGAGAAGAGATGAACAGCAAACCACATTCAGAAATGTCTTGAGAAGCACATATTGCACAGTTGTTTTTTTTAAAACAAACAATAAATGTACTTTTAATGAATTCTTAGTGGCTGTTGACGAATTTTGTTTACGACATCAGCAGTTTTGACGGTGTAGCGATTTCCTTTTTAATCAATTCAGAACTTTTTGATCTTGATTTCAAGCTTGGGGGTTTAAATTACTGCTTGAAAGGCAGAGAGGTGTTTTTTCCTATTATTTTGTATTAGCCCCTTTTTGTAGTGGAAAACCAGAGTCCTAGCTGCTGGTGTATTCGGAAATCCTCAGCACACACCAATGGGATTATAGAATCAGTGCTTCAAGATCATGTAATATAACAGTGTGGTTTCCTTGTGTGACACAGAGGCAGGGGACACAGGCAGGTGGCGGATTAACCGTTCAAGAGTAATGAGGCAAGTGGGGTGGGGTTGTTGATGACCAAATGGGCCAGTTTGAAAGAGACTTTGGGGCAAAGTTTAGTCCCTTCATGGATTAGAGTTTAGACAAAGACCAGGGGATCATAAAAGTAGATCCCTGTGTTCAGGGATGGTTGGCCCAGCAAGTCCTTCCAGGGGGAGAAGTAGACTTGCACCGGCAAGTGGTAAGGCTGAGGTTTGCCGAGACCACAGAAGCCTTGAGAGCACGTGCTCTCTTAAAAAGTTGTTTTTGGAAAGAGTCTGCCCAACCAAGTGTTGAGGTCACAGATCCAGACATGCCAGTGGGGCTCAGACCGTCCTTACCTTTGAATGAAGCCTTCTGCTTTGCAGTCTGCTCCTTCCTCAGGTCTCAGACAAAGGCTGTGCGGGTTCTCTCCGGTTCCCGAGAATGTTAGCATTGCCTCTTACTGAAAAATAACTGTGATGATGAGAAAGAAAACCACTTAATAATGGGTACTGTGGCACTGGCTGCATTCCTGTGACAAGGAAGTCACTTTGCTGTGGCTTGGTGGCGGTGTGCTGTCCCAGCCGTGTCCTGACCGCACCATGGGAAGCCCTCCCCTGAGCCATAGGGAAGAACCACGTGGGACAGTGTTGTTCTGTTCAGGTCAGAAGCATCGGGGCTTGATGATCTGTATGACTCAGGCCTAACTGCCCTGTGAATTCACGTGACCAGCTTCACGTTGGCAAGATTAAATAGCATCTGAGTCACCTGCTGCTAGTTCAGGGAACGCAGTGAAGAGAAACATGGGGAAAACGATGCCCATCCAAATGAAACACAGGAGTGATACTTTTTGTATAGAGAAAAATTAGAAAAGAGATTTTGCGTCCTTCTATTTGTCTTCTTGTTTGTCATCTGGGCAGAGAACAGCTCTGTTTTCTAAATACTCATTTTGGGAGGTCTCCTTGGAGTAAGTTCCAGATTCACCCATTCCAAAGACTTAAGTATGCTTCTTTTAATTTGAATGGGAACGGAGGTTCCCATTTTTAACACACTAAAGTAAGTGCCAGACTGTCCCGTTAGCAAAGACAAGTGCTAGGGTAGCTGATATCATATTCTTCGAGAATTCTTTTCCTGGTTAGCAGTTTCAAATAGAGAGCTCCGGGCACCCACGTACTGAAGCTGACTGCAGAGGGGGCCGAGGAGACAAAGCATGGCCAGGCCTTCCTAAAACCTTGCCTGACGTTCTTTAACATTTATTTTCCACAGACCCGTGGCGTGAATGTACAATGTAAGTGTCAAGGATGGCAACTACTTTGTTGTCTCTGTAAAGCAAACCTTTCCATAGAAGAAATTTTTGACACTTCTGAGATGCTAAGTCAATTTCATTTCCAGACTGTGTGGAAAATGGAATCCTTTTTTCTGCAATTGATTTGAAAATTGAAGGCTAGTGACTATTCACTGTCTAATAGCACAGGGTAAATAAACACCGTCCCACCGCTGAACGATGGGCTGGTAGACAGGCCTGGCCGAGGGCATTTGCCGCGACATGTACATTAAATATAATGGATCAAGAACATGTTCCTAAATGTATTTTTATCAAGCCACAAATTATTATATAAAGGTAATTGTTTGCTTCTTTCAGTCTTTTAAAGAATTCACTGGAGAAGTAACCTTTTCCATAATTGAATGTTGGCTGGTTTTCTTCTGACCTGTTTAATAATAGCCAATTTAGAAACAAAAGACTGAAATTGAATTAAATCTCACATCGTAGTGAAATAATCATGTCTCTCATTAACCTTTCTACTTAGATTTATTTTCTAGCGTGGATGAGCCTTAAGCTGAGGCCACGCCCCGCAGAGCCGCCCTGACCCTCCCTTCCCGGGGCGGGGACAGCTCCAGCTTGCTTGCCTCTCTGGCCTGCTTCTGAGTGACTAATCCTTCCCTTTGTCCTCACTGCACTGCCATTTCCTCCATCTCAGTGAAGAGTCTGGCTTGCCTACTCTGCCCACCACCACCTCATTTTCTCTCCTCCTGGGGGTAGCAAACCCTTTTGTTGCCAGGCAGCTGCGTCGGGGGTGGGGGGCGGGTCTCCCCCTGAGAAGTATTCATCAGGTGAAGCAGTAGGAGAAACTTCCACCTGGATGGGGGAGGGCTCTTGACACGGGACAAGGAAGAATTCTAGAACAGGTCTGACGCGTGTAGGTAAGGAAGGAATTCATTAAAGCAGGAGGAGCAGGGAATGGCAGCTGCTGCAGAGGGAAAGACGGAAAATTCCTGAACTCCTTCTCAGCCTAGGGCAGATTTCCTTGCCAGCTCCCGAAGCCAGGGTCACCTGGTGTCCCGTGTTCACTGGGATCTGCACGGTGTGGGGGCTAGCCCATACCACTCCAGGATTTGGGGGAGCTGCGGAGCGTGGGATGGAGTGAGATTATGTTCTGAGAACTTCCCAAAGGAGATTTTCAGGCAGGCTACTAAGAGCAGATCATGCAGCTGCAGCTCCATCCAGGTCACCCAGGCGATGGGAACTTGCAGGGCAAATCTGAGCTCTCAGCAGCCCCTCCCTACTTATCAGGAGTAAAGCAGAGTCAGAGTGAAGGCTTGGAAACAGAATGAACTAGCAAAGAGACAAAACACAGATAATTTGAGCAGTGAGAAAGCTTTATTTAAAAGTACACACTCAAAGGAAAGTGCGGGCATCCTCGGGGAGGTTCACCGAAAGGCATAGGATTCTGTCTTTCAAGGTTTTCAAGAATGAGGCAAAGGGCTGAGGGGCAGGTTTGGGCATAGGCTTGACTTGTGGCCTCGTGATGTCTCTCTAGAGAAGGACACGGTGTCCTTCTCCACAGTCAGTCCTCTAGATGATTCTGTAAGATAAACTTAACACAGGGAATTTTTTGATAGTGGTTTCCCCCAAGCACTGGGAACCTATCAGTGAGGACTGCTTGCTCTGCCTTGGGATTGGGTGGGTTATCATCTGATTACTAAAGAATATGTTTGGAATCTTACCTCCTAATTCTCTGGTTTCTAAAATGGTATCTTAGCCTTAAGATGGGGTCCCTCCTGTTCTTACTATACTGTTTATATCTTGGCATTTTTCATCATAGGCAAGAAAAGTCAATCATGGTGGTGTCCCATGTCCCTTCTCTACCTCACTTTGATACATTGTATTTACTGTCTCCCTTTTCCTGTTCTCTCTTAAACTCCCTCCAGTGAAGCCTTCATCCCCCCTCGGCTCTGCAAAACCTGTCCTCATCCCGTCACCCAGGACCTGCAGCTGGCGAGGCTGTCCTGGTGTGCCCTCCCTACCCCTCACCGTGGTTGCTGGGAGCGCTCGGCATGGCGGTCGCCACTCCTGGAGAGAAGATAATCTCCTTGATGCCCACTCCTTCCGTCTCCTGTGCCGGTCCTGGGTTGTGCTCTGCCCTCTGGGAACTGGGGCACCCCAAACCTCAGTCCTTCCCCCTTCTCTTTTCAGCAACACAGAATCCTTTAAGAAACAGAACCTTGGGCTCGAAATACAGTGTGTGGGCAGATGACTCCCAAATTCACATTGCCTGGGCATCTTCTTGGAACTCCAGGTTTTTAGGTCACACCTTCTCCTTCACACACTCACCTGAATGTTGACCCAGCCTGGAACTCCACAGGCTCCCAGCTCGGTTCCAGATGCTCTGCCCAGAGCTGTGGTTCTGGCTTGTGTTTCAGACAGCAGCAGCTGTGTTTTCAGCTGGTTGAGTCCACACTTTGGAGTCATCCTTGACTCCTGTGTTTTCCTTGCTGTCCACCTTCAACTTGATTGACATACAAGTGAAAGTCCTCTGATGTGTTGTTAGGGCCCGCCCAGGATCCTGCTGCTTCCCGGTGCCCCAGTCCACCCTGGGCTTTGACATCATTCCTCCAGGGTTTCTCCCCACCTCCGCCCTTGCTTCCCTACAGTATAGTCCTAACACCCCAGCTCAGAGTTACGTCACCTCAGCCACTCAGCAGCTTCCAGGTCACTTGGAGTCAAAGCTGAAATCCTTAGTCACCTGTTGGACCCTACGACTCTCCCCTACCCAACCCCTCTGACCTCATCCTTTGCTAACCTCACACGAGCCACACAGGTCTCTCTTCCCTGACTGCCAGGCTCACTGGAGCCTTTGTCCCTGCCCAGCCTCTCCGGGGAGTAATCTTTTCTCACAAACCCACCCACAAGTTCACTCTTGCACTTTGAACATCTTCACTCAAGTTGCGACTTTGATCCAGCACTGCACACTCACTCACTCCCATTACAACACCATCTCGCTTTTGACATTGTTTTCTCCTTTACACTTACCACCCCTGGTATGTGACACATCCTTCTTGATTTAATAGCAAGTTGACAGTGGCAGGGAATGCTAACTACTAGATCTGTTACTTCCCTAGCAGACTGCCCGGTGCATGGTCTGTGCCCAGAAACCTAACAGATGCCTGGTCACCCGTGTCCTTTTGGTACATCTCCCAGCTTCCAGTGGCTGGTCTCTGCCTCTCTTCCCACGGCCTCTCTAAAGCCTTGGGAGGCTGCCTCTCTGTGTAGGACTGCCAGAAGTGCCTCTGAATAATGCCCTCTCAAAGCAGTCCTTTACCACTGACCCAAGAAAGCCAGTGTAAATGTACCCCAGTCCCAGTGGCTCTTAGGGTTATTACACTTAGTCCTGAAAGTGTGGTCCCCAGACCAGGAGCATGGAGTACCTGGGAGCCTGTCAGAAATGCAGAACCACAGGACCCACCTCAGATCTACTGATTTCAGAATCTGCAGTTTGACAGCCCTGGAGAGTCCTGTGTGTGTTATGGGTGACAAGGCCATTCAGTCCCTCCTACCAGCATCCAGGGTTTGCCTGCAGGATTGAGCCATCCTTGGCCATAGTGATAACAAGCTGGAGAATGCTCCTTTGGGGCTGCTCTTCTTCCCCTACCATGTCTCCACTTTCTACCAGTGTCCTTGCAGCTTCCATGAAACCAGTTCCCTGAATCTTTGTCTCAGGATTTGCATCTGGCAAAGTCTAGATTAAGATGTGTTCGTTGAATAGATGAATGAGTAAATAAATAAAATCTTTAGGGTAAGTGACAGTGTATGTGAGGCATTCCTACCTGGAGTAATTGTGCAATATATTACAAACCATTGGGGCAGGGTAGTGGAGTTTGTTCACGTCTTTGGGAGATGATGTCACTTCCAAAGTCTGTCTGTGACTCTGAGCAGACATGCCCAGTTGGCAGGCCTTTCTATGCTCTGAAGGTTTTCATCGTGTCCTATGGTTTGTTGTTCAAGTTACCGTTTTCTCTGCTCTTAGTTACCATAAATGATTTAAGTATTCTCTATTACAGCAGACTTAAAAAAAAAAGATACGATTTCCAAATTAAAGCCTTTATGTGGGGCAACCCCCAACCTTCAAGCTATGGGTTGTATAGTTAAGGGGTCATAGATCCAAGCAAGGAGTAAATATTAAAATTGCCCTATCAGTGTCCTCCAAAGCCTCAAAACGTCAGGCTCCAGGAGACGGTCTGTGTAAGATTCTGTCCCTAGAAGTCAGGGCCTTGGTTTCTCTCTTCACAGCTTTGTGAGCAGCAGCTGCTCAGAGTTGAGCTGGAGAACCTCCTCCTCCCTTGAGAAGGCCACGCCCTCATCAGGGTAGGGACGGCCTGGCCCGTAGGTGGTGCTCTGGAGGGCTCTCTTTTTCCCTGTCAGCCTCTTGTGGGCACTACTGAGTACCTGGGGCCTGGGATCTTCCAGCTTCTTACTTGAGGTGTGGCTTGACTGGAAGTGAGGACACTTCACCTCCTTAGCTTCTCTTTCCATAACGTGTATCATATTGCTACTGTAACTTAAACATCTTTTCTGTATTGAAAACATCATCTCTCTTTGGTTTATGTAATAGTTGCAGTCCTTAAAAAAAAAAAAGGGAACAACTTTGCATTCTCAGTCTACACAAAGGAACAGAAACTTTGAATGAGCTGAACTGTCACAAAGTAACTGCAAAATACCCTTGCTTTCCGTATGGAGGTTTCTCTGCTTCCACCCTTCCAGTAAATGTAGAGGGTGATCCAGTGATCACTTCTTGCCTCCTGTTTCAGATTTTGTTGGGTAATCTTCTGGTCATTATGACTTCTCTAAGGAGAAAAAGTATCTTTGGTACTTCTGCCAGCACTACAGGTAGCTGTTTGAATTCCTTGAATGTTGATACTGGTGGGCATTGTGCTAAGAACATTACTTAACAATAACCCATGTCATTCTCATAAGAACCCTATAATGTAGGTGCACCTTTCAGCCTGTTTATGGATGAAGAAAATAAACACAAAGGTCCAGAGAGCTAAACTGATTTACCAGGGTCACACAGGACAAGTGGTAGAGCTACACTGCATCTGAACACGTCCGCCTCCAGGGCCATGATCCTACCCACTCTGGCTGGACCAGCGGGGCCTTCTGATCCTCTTCCAGGACCTGTGTGAGAGCCAGAACTGCCCTGAAGTTGTTCACGTGAAATGGAGTTGCTATTGCGTGCTATGAAAAAAACGTACATCCTGTTAACTAACTGGGAGGTGTAGAAGTACTTTTTGAAGCTAACTTCTGATTTTTGTTTTAAAATTTGTTTCTTTTTAATATTTGATGTCTGTAGCATTTTCTGTCCACAGTTCTTTCCCCCAAAATAATACCCAACGACTCAGACATTTGGTTAATTAAAAATGACCAACTGCCACCTCCCTTCCTGAACTGACCCTCAAACCTGTCAAACAGTATCCGGAACCCTGCTGACAATGGTTAAAAACAAGGGCAGCTTGCCTCCAGCTCCTTTCTTTCATAGATGGCCATATCAGCGCGTGGACCCCTTTCCTGCCTTTATACTTCATTCCTTCCCTTCCCTTACTGTTCCTTCTTGTGCCCCAGACCTTGCTCCACCGTTTCTGTTTCATTTCCCCCTATTAAATACTGAGGGGGCTATTCTTGGTTTCTTCAGACCAGGTTTGCAGTCTTTACTCCCCATACGAGTCTTCTGGTTGCTTCCTTTGCCTTCTTCCCGCTCTGTCCCGTCCTGTGAGCGCCGTCCGGATCAACACACTTGCCTGACCCTTGCATGTGCCCTGGGGCCCTGCCGCCTCGGGGATGGTTCGGGCCGAGGACCACCTGCCTCTCGGGCTCCTGAGCTCAGTACTCCTGTGTGAGCTCTTCCTGCTTGGCCTGGGCAATGCCCGCTGCTGTGTCTTGGGAAATAACCTTTTAACTAACTCCTGCTTTTATAACTGTGGTCATTAGGAAAGCATTCCAAGTTTACTTTTGAATTCCTAGAGCTTCAGGAATTTCTTTCCTTTTTCTTGTCTCCTTTTAGGATCTAATGTTAAAAACTTTTTAGTTGAGGAAATGGTAGAGAACATCTATTTAGTTTATCTTAGTATTGGTGGATTTGGGAACAGTTTTAAGCAGACTTTAGACCACCTGTTGTAGGTAGGTACTCTCAATGATGTAAAATTTCCCTTTGATGTTCTTTCTAGAATATAGCAACAGCCTCTTGCTTGGTGTTCATTCCTTAGAGCACAGCGGCAAAGCACTGATAATCTGATAAGCATGTATGCGGAACACACCCTGCTGCGTGCCTCAGCGGTCCTAGCCGCACTGGGGGAAGGCAGTTGCCTTAAAACAAACTTGGTTTGGTGTGTCTCAATATTCAGGTAAGTGTATTTGCGAATGAGCAGTAAACCTCCTGATAGGCGATCATATCACAGCACGCCAAGATGAGTAGCCGATCAGCTTTCAGTGCTCCTTCGCAGCTGGGCGGGGGTGAGCTGCAGATCGGCAGCCAAGGCTGTCTGCGGCCTGTGAAGTGCAGCCTCGTGCCGTACATTTCCTGGATAGGTGCGTGTGGCAGAGGGCCAGTATCTGATGTGGGGCCAGGTGTGGGCTTCCAGCCCTGGTGACTTCTTTAGAGAACAGCCTCATGCTTCTCACCTCCCCCTGCCTGCTGTGGTGTTATGTGACTCCCAAGCAAGCACAGTACTATATGCATCCACATGCCTTCCACGGAGAATAACCTTGGCAGTGACAGAAATCCAGAGTATCGTACCACTCCCCTGGCAAAGATGGTTTCTATTCATGATCAGGTGGGCTTTTTTCAAGTCTGGTCGTGGAGTGTGTATGATTTTCTTAGTAACTGTGAGGTAAGACCATGAATTTGTATATCCAGCACATATTTACTGGAGGCTCACTTCATGCTAGGCGTGATGCCGGGTGCAAGGATTTGGTGTCAGGTGAAACTGGGAGAAGTCAGGCCCTGGGCATGGAGGCAGCATTACAAGGACGTGTGTGCCCGGGACCGTGGGATGGCTGTGGCAGCTTGGAGCAGGGGCCAGGGCCCAGACAGGAGCCAGAGTCACCTCAGAAGACGGTGTGCATTCTCTTCGTGAAGGGCGTTTGGGGGGAAAGGAGTATTTTGCATCAGTGGGGCTCAAGCTCTTTGGATGTGGTCCTCCGCAGGAGGCCTATTTCACCTTGTGACCTAGTATCCATCTACTTATACAAGTGACCGAGGCAAACATCTCACAGAGCAACGCTCATGCTTGCTCTGTGCCGCACACTGGTGCATGTCACCGAGAGTGCCCAGGGTGCCGTGGGGAAGGGCCTGGACTCTGGGCTTAGGTTGCTCCGGGGCCAAATCCAGCTGTACACTCACCAGCCTTGTGTCTGGGACAAACTAAGTTCTTTTTGCTTTACTTTTCTCAGCTGGAAAGTATAGGGAATAATGGTGGTTGCCTCCAGGATTGTTTTTGAAGCTGCAATGAGTCAATACATACATAGCACTTTAGGACCCCTCCTGGTACAAAGAAAACGCCGTGTGAATATTGGCTGCGGTTGTTACTATTATTATTCTGTAATTCACTTTTTGTAAAGTGCTAGTTGAGTCCACCAAGTAAAGTTCATGTCCGTGATGTATCACAACACACAATTTGAAAAATACTGATGAGATGGTGGAAATTCTCTAGGTTTGCAAAGAGTTGTGGGGAGGCGCCTGGAGGCATTAGGGAGGCAGCGTGGCCTCTCCCAAAGGACTCAGGATAGAGTTTTGGACCGATGCTAAAAACAATGGGAAACCATTCAAGAGATGGCTTGAAAACATTCATCTTTTTTTTAGAAAATTAAAAGATTACTGTAACCACAGTGCATAGAGTGCGCTAAAGGTCTGGACCAGACTGCTTGTCAGGAACTTGCCTAAATAGCTCTTTAAATACCATGGCCAGAGATGGTGGTGGTGATGTGCACAGAGATGCAATATATGCTTTTCAGGAGGAATCTGGGGGACTCGGGTATTTGATTAGATATAAAGATTGAGAGGGAAAGGCCATTAGGAAGTACAGGTGACCCTTGAACAACACAAGTTTGAACTGCATGGATCCAATTATACATGGATTTTTTTGATTAAATAAATGGGACCTGTAAATAAATACAAATTTCTTTTTCACATTGTCTTTTCGCCTTTGATGCCTAGTGTTAGTAATGTGTGTAACATCTACAGTGTTTTACACAATATAAGACAATATTGGTATAGGTACTGGCAGGTGATTCATCTTCTAAACACCTTTCAATATCAGTAAATACAGTACTGTACCATAAATGTATTTTCTTTCCTTTATGATTTTCTTAATATAATTTTCTTTTCTTTAGCTTACTTGTTTACAAGAATATAGTATATAACACATGAAACATAAAATATGTGTTAATGGACTGTTTCTGTTATAGATAAGGCTTCCAGTCAACAATAGGCTATTAGTAGTTAAGTTTTGGGGGAGTCAAAGTTGCATTCAGATTTTTTTATTGTGCTGGGGGTGGGCACCCCTAATCCCCAGGTTGTTCAAGGGTCAGCTGTAATTCCCACAGTTCGAGCCTGATAACTGAGTGGATGGGCACACACTGACCAGAGAACACAGAAGGGTCAGATCTGGAGGAGACGTGACAGGTTGGACCCGACTTCTACGTGACTGCGATGCTCCCTGTGGAGGTGACTGGTGCAGAGACGTGGGGCGGGGGGCTGGCAGCGCCGAGAGCTGGAGGTGAAGGCGGGGACGGCATCGTCGGCGCCGCGGCGTGATCAGCGGGAGGGCTGTCCGGGGGGCGTGTGCGCCGCGAGGAGCCATCAGGTGGGGGGCAGCTTAGTGCACGAGATGGTGGTGGGCGAGGATGGGCTACAGAAGAGAAAGAGGAAAACCAGAAGATGATGGTCATCAGAGGGTCTTTACTGACCGGAAGGATGTGATCAATAGAGCACTCCTGGCCTTGTCTGCATGGGAATGATCCACATCACTAGGTGCCACTGGACAGATTTTTGATGTTTTGTGCTATACTTTGGTGTCTCTGATGATGCCGGGACAGACAGGATCTCTTGATGCTAATGCTTGTTCCAGGTTAATATCATATATTAATTCCTGTTTTAAGAAACAACATTTTTTTCCCCAGCACTCTCTATAAAAGCACAGAAACCTGTTACAAATTTCCATAGTTTTGAGCAATAGAAATGACATTGCAGATTTTCACGAAGAATTGTATAAATTAGGATATGAGGAATTCGATTTTTAAAAAGGGAATTATTACCAAAATGTAACTTGGAGACAGAAAAAACCTCTGATTGGTTTTGTTGACCATGGGTCATTTCTCAGCTTCGGTGGGGAGAGAATTTGTCATCCCGCCTCTCCGGTTCTCTTTCCCCACGTGTGTTGGCAGCTGTGGTGCCACCGAGCGCTTGACCAGACAGGACGGGCGTGGGTCCTGATGACCTCAGCTACTCTACATCCTGAGAGTGCCTTAGTTCCAATGTTCACTCTTGTTTGCAAAACAAGGGAAGTACTTAGGTCAGATAAATAGCTTGCTTCATCAAAGTGTCAGCTTTAAAATTACCTTTTGAAAGTCTTTTTTTTTTTCCAAAAAAGTTGCATTTAACCATTATAACACATAATCTGGAGTCCTCACTCTCTCTATATTTGCATACATTTTTCAGATTCTGCTTTCCCAGGACCTGTTTACCCAAGATTCATTATGCTTCCTTTCCTGTGGCTTCAAAAGAAAAATTGAATGAACTGTGATTTGCAGTTGTCTTTGTGTTTCAAAGCAAGACTGGTCAGCTTTTATGTTGTATCCAAGGAGATATAAAGTTTTGGATATATTCAGACTATTAATGCTTTATATAGACTATTGAAAGAAGTATATTGAGCATTCCCATGATTTTAGTTTGTTGGCCTTTATATGCATCATTTTTTAAACCATTTTTTAATTTTTACATGCATTTTTAATATGATGAATCATTCTGTATATTATGCATTTTAAGATGATTGTTGCACTTAGAAATATTTCAATTAGATTTCCTTCTAGAAATGTATTTCCCAGGAAAGCATAGAATTACAGGTATTTCCTGCTGTTACACTATTTTGATTTGTTTTATATTTTTGATAATAAAATATTAGAAACTAAGTATTTTTTAAAAAGCAGAAAACATGACAAGTTAGCTATTGTTTGGTCAGCATTAGATACCATTACACTCTGTGAATAGGTTACTGCTACAATTTTAGATCTGCCTTCTCAAGTTTAGTGAACAAATAGAAAAATTTTATATAACATTTCCCTATGGAACTCTTTTTTGGAAAAGTCCCATGGTGAAATACAGTTTTGCTCCTAATGGGGCCTCTTATTTTTACTGCCAGAGTTTTGTGCTTCTACCCTTGGAGTAAGACCCCTTTCTCTTTTGTCTGGCAAAACTCCTTTGAAGATTATTTTTCTTGTGAGATGGAAGTTCGATAATTCCCTCAAGCACAGTTCTCATACTATTTCCAGGTAGTCTGGTGAGCAATAGAAAAGGACTTTTTCTTTTAAAAGTGTCGCCTGCTAACCTGTATACCTGCTGCAGATAGGCAGCCATCTATTAGAGAAACATGCTGGCAGCCAGAATAAAGTGTGTGTCTCAACGTGCCAACTGGAGAATATCCAGATAGCATCAGAAACAATGAGAAAAATGAAAATCACTCCTGACTCATGGAATGTTCTTTTTTTCTTGTTTTCATCCTGGAAGTCTTGGTCAGGTGGAATGGCAGAGTCGGCTTGAATAGATGAGGCTTCATTTTGGTGGTTATCTGTCGTTGCCTGAGTTAGTTCTGCCCTTCCACTCTGGAGGGCTGTGGGCTCCAGCCTGCCCTCTGTTGGCCACCATGGGTTGATTTTGAGCGTAACATCTTCAGGAGAAAATTAGTTGCTGGGAACTGTAGGACCGGCGAGGAATTGATGTAAAGATGGGACCATTTACAAAAATGTTCAAAGAATATTTTTTCCCTTTCTCTGTTTGAGAGCCGACTATATGAAAGAAAACTCTTCTTCTTGCCTTATCTCTATGACTTTATCTGTGAGAAATCATTCTGGCTGTAGCATAGACCCAAGTAACTGGGGCTTAAAGAAAACAGGGCTCATTTTACTCTAATTTAAAAGATGTCTGGAGATTGACAGTCCAAGGCTTGTATTGTGACCCCAGAGTGTTAGCAATAGCAGTCCCTCCTTCTTAGTTAGCCATCATTGATAGGTTTTTTTAATTGTGGTAAAAATACATATAACACTTAGCCATCTTGACCATATCTAAGTATACTGTTCAGTGGGATTAAGTGTGTTCACAAGGTTGTGCGACCATGACCTTCATCTCCAGAATTCTTTTTTCATCTTGCAAAACTGAAACTCTGCCCTTAAACACTAAACCCATTTCCCCCTCCTCTACCCCTAAATAGGCAGTCCCCATTCTACTTTCTGTCTCTGAATTTGAGTACTGTGGGACCTTATGGAAGTAGACTCACACAGTATTTTTCTTTTTGTCACTGGCCAATTTCACTGAGCACAATATCATCGAGATGCATCCATGTTGTAGCATGTGTTAGAATTCCCTTCCTTTTAAGACTAAATAACATTCCAGGGTGTGTACATGCCATATTTTGCTTATCTATTCACTCCATGGACTCTTAGTTGCTTCCACCTTTTGGCTGTTGTGAATAATGTTATGAACACAAGTGTCTTAATATGTGCTTCTATCCTGTCACTTTGTGGTTTCGACTTTAGCCATCTGTCAGAATTCTAAGTAAGAAGCAGGAAGTGGGGAAGAGGCACATCCTGGTGAATCAAGCCCGTTTCTCGGAATCTTTCCCGCAAATCCCATCATCCATATCTATGAGCCAGAAATTAAGAATTCTGGTGATAGTGAAATAGTATCCATTGAGTGCTTGTATGTACCAACACACAGTGAATCCCGGATTCATTTTCTCAAAATGCACCTGCTTTTGAAGGTGGCTGCACTTTATGGAAGAGGAAGTTGAGGCTCAAAGAGTTTGAGTGAGCTCTCCAAGCACAGTGAGTCACAGGCTGTGCGTCCCACGGTCCGGGAGAGGCAAAGCTGGGATGTGGATCCTGGCACCTGTCTTCAGTGTTTATGCTCTTATGTACAGTCTTCGGTGATCTGCTGCTCCCACTTTCAAAGGTGGCTGGGCAGATAGTCTTATCTCGACAGGGCTTGTTCCCTCGCCCTACCAAATCAGAATTCTGCTTCTAAGGAAGAGGATGAGAACGGTACCAGGTAGGCGACGACGAGCAGCTGCCAAGGAGTGCTCCAGGCGACTGCCTCTCTGCCTCAGGGTTTCTGAAGCCAGGTGGCCTCTGGCCTCCGGAATGGCAGCAGCTTCATAGCCCTGGGCCGCCGGCCACCCTCATTCTCTTGTACTAGCCAACGCCAACCACCACTGGCCAGACCATTTTGGCTTAACCCAGAAAACAGGAGCAGACCACAAACTATGGAAAACTTTATGATAGCTACCACTTAAAATGGTCATGCTCTTCCCCACTAAAGGGGTCCAGAGAAGCTGCCTGGAAATGAAAGAGGAGGTGAATATATAGATATATGTATTTTTATTAAGTTATCATTGATATACAATCTTACAAAGGCTTTTACAGGATTCACCCATATTATCAAGTCCGCTCCCATACCCCACTGCAGTCACTGTCCATCAGCATAGTGAGATGCTATAGAGTCACTACTTCTCTTCTCTGTGCTATACTGTCTTCCCTGTGACCCCCCCACACACCATGTATACCAATCATAATGCCCCTCAATCCCCTTCTCTCTCCCTCTCCACCTGCCCACCTGCCCCCCCCCCGCCCCCAACCCTTCCCCTTTGGTAACCGCTAGTCCCTTCTTGGAGTCTGTGAGTCTGCTGCTGTTTTGTCCCTTCAGTTTTGCTTTGTTGTTATGCTCCACAAATGAGGAAAATCATTTGGTATTTGTCTTTCTCCACCTGGCTTATTTCACTGAGCATAATACCCTCCAGCTCCATCCATGTTGTTGCAAATGGTAGGATTTGTTTTCTTCTTATGGCTGAATAGTATTCCATTGTGTATATGTACCACAACTCTTTTATCCATTCATCTACTGATGGACACTTAGGTTGCTTCCATTTCTTGGCTATTGTAAATAGTGCTGCGATAAACATAAGGGTGCATACGTCTTTTTGAATCTGAGATCTTGTTTTCTTTGGAATTCCTAGGAGTGGAATTACTGGGTCAAATGCTATTTCTATTTTTAGTGTTTTGAGGAACCTCCATATTGCTTTCCACAATGGTTGAACTAATTTCCATTCCCACCAGCAGTGTAGCAGGGTTCCCCTTCTCCACATCCTTGCCAGCATTTGTTGTTCCTTGTCTTTTCGATGTTGGCCATCCTAACTGGTGTGAGGTGATATGTCATTGTAGGTTTAATTTGCATTTCCCTGATAATTAGCGATGTGGAGCATCTTTTCATGTGCCTGTTGGCCATCTGAATTTCTGTGTCTGTTCAGATCCTCTGCCTGTTTTTTAATTGGGTTATTTGTGTTTTGGGTGTTGAGGTGTCTGAGCTCTTTATATATTTTGGATGTTAACCCCTTATCAGGTATGTCATTTATAAATATATTCTCATACTGTAGGGTGCTTTTTGTTCTGCTGATGGTGTTCTTTGCTGTACAGAAGTTTTTAGTTTGATATGGTCCCATTTGTTCATTTTTGCTTTTGTTTCCCAAGGAGATGTGTTCGGGAAAAAGTTGTTCATGTTTATATTCAAGAGATTTTTGCCTATGTTTTGTTCTAAGAGTCTTATGGTTTCATGACTTACATTCAGGTTTTTAATCCATTCGAGTTTACTTTTGTGTATGGAGTTAAGACAGTGATCCAGTTTCATTCTCTTACATGTAGGTGTCCTGTTTTGCCAACACCCGTTGTTGAAGGGGCTGTCATTTCCCCATTATATATCCATGGCTCCTTTATCTAGATATTTTTGTTAGAAAATCATATCTATTATTTATTAAGTGGTGATTTCTGTCAGCACTTTGCTACATGTTTAAAAGCATGAGTGCATTTAATCTTTGCATTTTTTTAATTGGTGGTATTTTTATTTTTATCTAATAGTGCCAGTTGCCACACAATAAATAATCCATGTCTTTCTGATTTTGGAGTATGAGCTGTTAATTAGTTTTCTAATGGTGGTTGGACTGACTTTGGTGCCTTTTTTATCTATTGTTTTTTATGGATACAGCCTCCACATGAATTTTGGGGTTGCAGCATGCTAGATCTTGTCGTCTGGAACTTTAGTGGTCAACTGTATTCAACCTTAACGATCTGACAGAAAGAAACTTCCTTCTTTAGTGTTTAGTAGTCCTGATGTAAACACAACACTTGAAAATGCTCTTCTTATTCTTTGTTAGTCATGAAGGTTTTGCACTGAATTTAGTTGTTTGTCTTAAACCCTCACCTTGTTGATCTGGCCCTCCAGGTCTTGTTCCACTGGGGACCTTTTCAATGTGTCTGGTGACTGATTTGGGTGTCACAACTGGGGAGGAGGTGTAACTGGCATGTAATGGCTACAGGGATGCTGTTAGACATCACAAGACAATCCCCCCTTCCGGGATTATCTGGTCCAAATTTTCAGGTGATGCCAAGGTTGAGAAACGCTGCCCAGCCCAGTCTCAACTGCAGTGTGGCATTGAGTTGAGCTGTTGATCCTCGGATAAGTTCCCTGAGCACTTCTGTGTCTTGTGTCTGAGTGTCCTTGAGTCTGTCCTTCAGCAGCATATCTCAGTCATCAGTCTGCTGCAGGGACATCACATGATGCATTGCATGCCCACTTAAGAGTTAATGTCACATGGACCACATTCAAGTATATTTCAGTCTAATGGGCGTTGCACCAATAAGATATCTCTATGGTGATCTTTCTTCAGTTTATTTGTAATATGATTTCAGTGTAATAAATAAAGATTTCACTTTAGTTCATGAACTCTCAACATGTAAATTAACGTGAAGAATCTCAGAGGCATTCAAGGAGTTTGAGGTCAAGTTAAGAGCGAGAAGAATTTTCTGTTGTAGGAAAGATTTAGGATTTAGCTTGAAGCCCTCTCCCCCCTGCCTAGCTCCATCTCTGACCTTTAACCTGTCAACCTTTGTTTCCTCATTTTCACTTTCTTCACATTTCATTTTAAGAACTAAATGAAAGAATGTGTATGGAAAGCTTTTTAAGATTTTAAGGTGCTGTATATCTGTCAGTGCTTGTTATTTAAGTTGTACTCTCATGGGCTGCTCTCCCCTTAAATTAATTATTCCTGTATCAGTTCCCAGACAGATATTTTGAGTGCCTTTGCTAAAAAAAGATGTATGGATTATTTCTATCCTCCTTCAGGATAGAAATAATATATACATTGTAAATATATACATACTGTCCTCAGTGAAGTGAGGTTTGCTAAATACTCTGTGATTTTGCACACTAGTTTAGGGCAGACAGTATCTAAGGTCAACCAAAGACAAGCCTTGTAATGATAGCCTGCAAACACAACTGTAACTGGGGAGACTTGAGAATTTAAACTGACATTCATGGTATCAGCTGTGGTTCCCGGATGGTGGGTTGGACACACGCAGTGCGCTCTGTCAGAGCTCCATTTCCTAGCTTGTGCTCGCCAGCCCCAGACCACACAGCAGGCGGTGCAGACCAGACAGCTCTTAGGAGATGGGGAGCGCCAGAGGGAGAGCCGCTCCAGGCCAGCACACACATCAGCAAGTTCTATATTTGAACGCTTGTTGAACTATTTAGGCAAATAAGGAAAAATGTGGTGGTTTGCCATTTGTCAGATGTCACATTCCCCTTCACTTGAGGGACGTGCTGAGTGCAGATGAGACAGTAAATATGTCTTCTGGGTCTAAGCCTTGTCACTGCATCCCTGAAACAGTCTCAAGATCTTGGATCCAAGTTACCAGCTGGGTGCCGAACCGCAGTTGGATAATGCAGGACTTTGTGTCCTGTGACATGGCAAAGTGAAGAATCTTTTCCGGAAAAGAGCCCTTGCTGTCTTGGGGCATTGTGTGGTCATCTGTGTGGGTTAAACTCGTCAGGACCCAGCCATGCCACAAGAACACTGATTTTAGACAAACGTGTGACCTGTAGACCCTTGTTCGTTAAGACAGTGGCATGACTCAGAGGGATGGTGGGCGCGGCGGGAGGCCTGGGAAGCCTGGCTCTGTCCGATCCTGCCCGCTGTTCTTTGCCGGGGGAGTTAGGTGTGGCCTTAGGTCCTTGGCGGCTTGCCTGCAGAGGCCTCTGTATTGGGCCTTAAAAATGTGTCAGCTCCTTGAAGTTAAATCTGAATATGCAAAGCAACTAAAAAATAAAAATCTATGTCTCTGAACGTACTCTAGAGAGAGCATTCTCTAAGCAATGTGAATCAACAGAAATTGTTTCCTACAATCTATAGAAAAAAGTGCTGACTGACACCTTAACTTTACAGCTAATGAGATCTTTGGGGAAGTTTCAAGTCTTTCAGTTTCCAGAAGCTGCATAAAATGTCTGCTCCCGCCTCCCCCAAACTTCAGTGACCATGTTATCTGTCTTTGTCACTTCAATTTTCTCCGTAAACATACAAGGATAAGAACATACTGAGGGTGTCAGTTGAACCTGTAACTAGGTATTTTTGAATATGTAATTAAACCATTGAATTTGAATTGCAACACATATTTAATTGAGGGTGAATATGTCTAACTCAAAAAGATATCCTGAGATTGTGCATGTGTTTGCATTACCTGTGAAGCTTTTCCAACCTGGATGCCAATTTGAGTATCAGACAGGCAGATGGTAACAGAAATGACAAGGATTATCTTTGTCACTGAATACTCTGATTCTTTGTCCTAAGAGGAAAGAGGTGTGTCATAAATTGTTGTTCTACCTTTTCCTTCCTTCAAGTGCCCTTTTAAATAGATGTGTTTTTTGACTGCGGATTCATTAGCATTTCTCACGGGGACTGTCTTTGGGGCGGTGTCACTTGGTAAATTGTTCTGATGCTTCAGGAAAAGGAAAACCATGGTAACTAGAGGTAGGGTATGATTATTTGCCTCTGACCTGGCAAAGTGTTGGGTTTAACAAAAGAGGCTTAATAGAAATGTTCAAATTGACCCTTCTCATCACTTGGGCTGCTTAGAGCTCAATCAATCTTATTATTATCAGAGTTATTCAAGCAAAGGCAGCAGTGATAGTATTTTTCATAATCATTCCTTGAGCCAAATGTAATTTGCAATTTGGAGTATTGTGTTATGAAACAATAATGCATTAAAATGAACAGTGCAAGAGTTAGGGTGTAGTGGTAAAGAAAGGACCCAGGGAGTGGTTGGGGAAAGGCGCTCTCAAAATTAGTTGAAGGGGACAAGGCTGGTCACAAATGCTAAATTAAGCATTTAGACAAATCAGAATTAGGTGTTGTTTCGGCTATGCTTAAGTGTGTGTGTGTTTATATTTTTTATTTTATACATAATAATATGTATATTATTTTATTATAAAGTCAATGTAGTTAGAAGAGAAACAAAAAAATATCCTTTGCATAGTATTTGCACGTTCAGCTTTGTGGAGTTAGTGCAGTTTGATTGACTTTGTGGGTATGTCTTGAAAACATTAAAGTATATAAAACCTTATAAAAATCTTTTTGGAATAGTATTTACTAATCGACTTTTTTTACAAAGAGGGAATATATTTGCAGAAAATATGTCATGTGATCTTATGAACTAGCTGATGCCTAAGAAGCTTGAACATCATAAACTAATATGCACTCCCACTCATTTTGGGGGCATTTTACTTGAATGGCTCTAACTATACATTACAAATATTATTTAAGAGTTATGTAGGTATTTATCTTGTGTTCTGAAGGATTGCTGTTTGCATGTTGTTCTTACTTAAGTCTGCTTATCTGGATCCCCACAAGTTTTGTTTTATTTGTGAGTGTGTGTGTGTGTGATTTGGTTTGGGTTTTAAGCTCTTTGGAGTTTAGAGTGATTCTCATGAATTCAAAATTGACAATGTGCTGGGTTCTGTTTCTCAGTTGTTGTTTTAACATCTCCTTGCTCCATCTCCTTCTCTGACTCCTGACGTGTCAGGTTACTAGGCACAGTGGGGCACCCTAGATAGCATGGGCCATGGTGGGGGGAGTGGGGGCACGGTGCTTTTACAAAGACATTTAATGGGACTCCTGACAAGGATATGTTGTCCATTAAGGTGCACTGCATCTAAAGGCTCTCCAGCTTGGTTAAGTAGAAGCTATTTTTTCTTTTTTTTTTTTTAAGTCATTTCTTTTCTCCTGGATGCCAAGCAACTCAAATTTCATTTATTAAATCTAATCAGACTAGTACTGATGAAAACTGTGCACAATCAAATTATGGCTCTCAAGTTTGTGAATTTTCGTTTAAAGAGAACCCCTGCTAAACTCCACCAACTTATAACTGCATCCCATTTTACAAAAGCGCTATCAAGTTGTCAGGATAAGTCCTAAGTCTCCCTTCTCATCATTGTTGATTACCAAGATTTTTTTTTTTGCCTAAATAGGAGCTTTCTGCTTTTCCTAATCAGCCTTCTCTCCCCTGATTCACCGAGCATTGCCACAATCTACTGCTGAGCAAATCAGTACGCTATCATGCTAGCGATTTCTTAAATGTCACTAAAATATGTAAGATCCTGTATAGAAAGGACATATTAGAAGTGACTTTTTTTTTCTTTTTCTCATTTATAAAATGGAGGCTGAGACACAAAAAAATAGAGCCAGAAATCATGAGCTTATCGTTACTAAAGATAATGCAAGCAGCTAAATCTTGCCGTTTTGCCCTCTGATTGGGTTCCAGCAGTTTGACATGCTTCTCCTGTTGCCTGGCAATATTTGCACATGTCAGTACAGACATTTTCGGCTTTGGAGTGTCACTGCATTAGGAGTACCAGCAGTGTTCTGGGAACAGGTTTGTGGGCAATCTGAATGGTCCCTTCCAGTGGTCAGGACCAGTTCTTGACCTTGCGTCCAGACTCCTGGCCTTTGCAGACACGTTTCCCTCAGGAACAGTGTCCCTTGGACCTCCTTGCTGCAGGCAGAGCAAGATACGTCTCCTTAATTTCCACAAGGATGTTTTAACAAGCTGCTCTCGGTGTGAAAGCACAAAGACAGATTGTCTTTGGTCCTGACACTTTGAGGTGGCTGGGTGTGCTGAAAAGGCAGGGGTCTGAATTCTGGCTTTGCTTCTTCCTGACTCTCTGACCTGTTCAGTCATGAAACCCCCCTGAGGTTCCCTAAGCAAGAGGATGGTGACACCTCCCTCCCATGCTGGTTGTGGGGTCAGTGAGATAAAGCACAGAATAAGAATTCAACACATCCTAGCTAAGCATCACTACGTAATCAAAAGAGCCTTCAACAGGCGCTCAACTATTTACCTCACTTAGGATTTATACAGAATGAACCTGATAGGTCTGGGAATATCATTTTCTCTAGGAGTATCCAAGTTCAGACCCACTGAGGTATCTTGCCCTGGCTGTGATGTAACCTGAACTCAGTCCCCAGTTTGCAGGGTGACATTGGGCAGCTCCACATACCTCACGGGGCTCAATTTCTTTGTCAAATAAAGACATTTGTCGAGGTGACTAATCTGTGTAGACTTTGATTTTCAGATATATGCACACATCTTGAATGCATGTGGACAAGAGTGCAACAGAACAATCTACAAAGCTATAAGACTAGGTTTTGTTTTTTGTTTTCTCAAGCTAAACTTTAGAGCAGTTACCTTTTAGGGCTTTAGGGCAAAAATAAGTTTATAACCCTGTTAGAGGCCAGAGTGGTGAGAGGAGGGATGTCAATTTTTACACCAAGAATGTGGGAAAAGATGGTTCCAGAATCAACTGAAAAAGAGTTTGTAGAGGAATTTGGAACAAAACCTTTTGGGAAAAGTAAGACTGAAACCCCTGCAGAGGAACGATGTTAAGAGCTCATGATTTCGCTCTGAGTGACAGTGTGTGCAGAGAACTGGACTGGGATGCAGGAATGACACAGTCCATTCTCTGTACAGGATCTTGCACCTGGCTTCTTAGGCAGATTGTATCTCTCAAGGATTTTTAGGACAAATGGCGGCATTACCAAAGAAAGGTTCACACAATGACTGGATAAACAAGTGTGTCTACCAGAAACAACTGAAGGTTTCAGAAAGAGGTAAGTTCCTGGCAAAAGGAAGTGATTGAATCACATGATGGTGAAAATATGTAGAAATGAAGGCCACACCACAGGCAGGGTATGGAGTTAGATGGCTCTGTCGACCTCCCAGGGCAGGCGTCAGGTGTTGGGGGAGGACAGGTGGCTTCTCGTAGCTGACACCAAATGCATATTTGAGCCTTTTCCACTCTCTTTCCCGGCCAAGCAGTATCACTAAACATGCATTTCTTACGATAAATAGTAAGGCAAGTATTGTACAGAAGCCCTCCTTCGACATAAAGACCTTGGTAATTAGCAGTGAGAAACCAGGTTTCTAGGTAACATTTCATAGAAGCTTTCTTTTTTTACAGAAAATATTATTTTAAAATTATTCTTCAAAGTTTACAAGATAATTGGTCCTGAATATTATGTTAATCTATTTTTAAATATGGCAGCAGATTTTTAATGTTTTCAAATATGGTCTTAGGAAAAGTCCTTTCATTACAAAACCAATTATATTTTTATTTATAGCAGGATGCTGCGTGTGTGTTATCATTCAGTGTAATTTTTCTAACGATCTCTAATTTTAGTAGCAGTATAAAATACAGTAACATATTTCAATGCTATTTATATTGCAGAGAGAATTTAGCTAATTTACTAAAAATCAAAATGATGCTTTAATAGCATCAAACTACCAGCAGTTAATTTTGAATGACAGTTCTTTCTATATAAAACAGTAGGATTTTGTTGCAGCCCTTTGTTATTATTGGTTTGTTTGCTTTTTGCTTTCTCCATTCATAGCAAGGGCACATTTTGCCCCCCATTCCTCCCTGTAATAATATATATGGCAGATCTGGCAGACAGCAATGATCTCATTTGTAATGCGTCACAGTAAAACCCATTTAGCAGATTAGTTTGAGATTACTTTAGGTGAATGAAAGCATTACTGTATTCTTTATGAAGAAAGCCATCTGTTTAAGAAATGTTATAATCAATTCTGCTCTGATAAGACAGGGCACATCCACATGTCTCTCTGCAAAGGCATCTTCAGTGGCTTGTGGGGATTGTTCGGTGCACCCTCTCTCTCCATGTGGCAGTACTGCCACAGCAATTCTTCCCTATCAGCTTTTCTCAAGCTCTCTATTTCTCTTTTTGTCTTTTTTTTAAGTCATTCTCTTATGTTAATATGTTGCAAGATATCATCAGCGCATTATTCTGAAGGGGGTAGGGTACATGACCACTTTCTATTCCAGCGTCACATCCATGGAGGGGTGGGTCGAATTTTCTCATTGAACATGTCTGGAGTTTAATTAGAAAGCAGTTCATGAAACTTACTCTCTGCTGAGACTGGGCTTGCTTCCTGGACATACTATTAGTACAATATTTTTTCAGCTATGCTATTCTTTGGAAATTTATCTGCAGCTTTTAAAAAGACAATAAAATAAATGATGTCTTCCAAGTTTTTAAGCATCTTGCAATTAAATGATTGTCTTCATAGGTTGGTTACTGACTTCAGCTGTGAAACTGGCTTTGCAAGTACATGTGTAGCTGAAATGTTTCAATGACTTTCCTTTTCAGGAAGAATTAAGCAACTGTAAATTAAGAAGAACACTAGACTGTATGACAGTGAACGTGAAGGGAGGGTGTAACTACTGTCTTCTTTTTCTGGAGTGTTTGGATACTTTTTTCACTTACAGTCTTTATTTCATTCTGTCAAAAAATTACAGCTAAGGGATCCATTTTTACCCCAATTATAAAGTCATATGCTGTGTTTTCTTATAGTGTGCCTTAAAGAAATCACATAATTTATTAACTAAAGCAGACATTAGGGGAAATGTCCAAATGCTGATCTGTAAACGTTTTATCTAGGGTTTCTTTATTTTTTCATACATTATTCCTAAATGTATAATTTAAAAAAGGAATGCATACTATGACAGTTTGATAATAAGTTTACAAATAATAAAATAGTCTATTCTGATGATTGGAAGATAACCTAGGAATGAATATTTTGATCTGAAATACAAAGAGAAAAAAATGCATTTTTTAAATATGAGTCAAAATTCACTTTTTTCTTTTTAATCATGTATACTTAAGATAAAAAGCTGAAAGTTGATAAACCAAGATATAAAACTGAAACTTTCTTCACAAAGAAGGACCAAGACTATTAAAAAAATAAGATTTAACATAGGTAATTAAACTCTATGTTTGGGGCTGAAAACATCTAAATTGTCTTAAAACATGGGAAAGTCATGCAGCCTCAATTTTTCCCCAAATTATTGACTCAAAGTGTAGATATACATGATCTTCTTGAAAGTTTAAACTCTGCCTTTTGGTACAGAGACATATGATACCTTGTGTCCTCACATAGTGTTTCTCAGTGTGGCAATAGCGTTGAATGTATGTGATCTGGAACGTGAACCAGCACAACATCTCTAAAAGCAAAACAAAACAGGTCAATATGGCAACCTTATATGATTTTTAAGGATATTTATGAACTGAAAAACTAAATGGTTAAAATGATTCACCTTTAGGAATACCTACTATTAGTAAACATCATGTGTTAAACTTTGAACTTAAACTTTTCTTGAAGTTAGAATTTAATGCATTGTGTATTTCCAAATGCCGCAATATTGCAAAATTTTCAGGATGGCAGTTCATGTTAAATACTGTCTACATGCTGGCGACGCTCAAATTAATTTGTCCAGCCCTGTCCTCTCCCCTGAACCCCTTGTAAATGCTCAATAAAGTTTTGTCAAATGAATGAGCGTTGTTTTTACATGTTGGCCCCTACTGAGACTTACCAGTTGTTCTGTGTTTTCTATTTCATTTATTTATTAGTTCATTCTGTAAAGATAATCATTATGTTTAACTCCTTGGCATTATTGGCATACTGATGAAAATAAAAAGAAGCTTTTTAATGTTATATTTTTTCATTTTAAAAGCATACTTTATCCCTTGTGAGAAGTTCTAGGGACTTTTTTCTCTCTTGTTTTCTACTCTTGCAATTGTAATGAAATTCCAATTTCTAGTAACAGTAAAATTTAAGAATAGACTTGCTTCATAGAATTTAATGTTACAGGCAGTGTTGAATACTATCTAATAATATACAAAATTTCTAAAGAAATAGTGGTGGTACTATTCTAGGTTCTTTCTATTTTAACATTTTAAGAACGCCTTCCCTTCCTTATTTATAGACCCCTTTGCAAACATAGTGTTACTTTAGTTAACATATGAGATATTCCCTTGTACATTTCAGGTATAGAGCAGTATTTGAAATCACACTTATATTAATAAAAGATCTATGCTACCAACCAGCCAATAATTAAAATACTTGTTTCTCTCTTACATCAACATCAAACTACCCTTTTACTCTTTTCTTGTTCAATACGATTATCACCATAAGTCAGATTCTACTTTGTCCCCAGGAAGAAACATTCAGTATCCTTTATATATTTATGAATCAGACAGTTGAGGGACTGTCTGTGAGAGATCTCCTTTTTGAAGCATCCAGTGACCAAATCGCTAAGATGAAAATGATAGGAGATCATGTAGTACATTAATTCCAGATACCATGGCCTTTTTATAGGCAAAAACAACAGAGCTGGAAAAAGAATTGTTACCAAGTCTGAGATCTGAAGTATGTTGGATGCCAGAAGGGAATAATATTTGTGTTTTCTTAGACAGCCTTGAATTCGGTGCCCATGTGGAAGTCCGTGTGGACTGTTTTTGAATCATGAGTCTGTTCCTTGTGTTTGCTTTTGACCAGATACAGATTTCCAAGTCAAAGATGTCACATTTGGCAACTGCTTTTCATCGGATTTAGGAATAGTATATGATGAAAATGCCTTAAACTTTCAATTGAATAAGCTCAGAGTATTATAGTGGTGTGAATTATCCTTTGTACCTTAAGCCTTGGAAACATGGCCTCGTGTGTCAGTTTTAAAACTATGATGAATGTCTCCAATAAACCCAACTGTGAAAATAAAGAAGAATGGTTGTCTATGGAGAGATTATTAAGTAGATGATTGTGGCCCGTCATTGCTCAATCCTGGAGGAGCCCCCGGTAATGCCCATTCTTGGCCTCCAGTGTTTGAAGCCTTTGGCACTAAATCCTGTATACATTTATTGTTCAATAAGGATGAACTTCAAGGTTTTTGTTATTGTTTATATTTGTTTTGGAAAAAAAAAGATGGGTACTGGTGCCATTTCCATAAGGGTTTTCTCTATAAAGTTCTAATTAAGAGTGAATAAAATGATTGGTTTTGAAATATTAATACTTGGCCAAACTCATGAACTGCAGGGGACATTTTGGCCCTCATTTTGTTGAAGCCCACATTTCATTGACTACCTATGTCTTTAGCACAAAAGAATGAAAACTCATTGTGTATATATTGACAAGGTAGAATTTTTTGTTGTCAACAGGTTTGGTAAACATCGAAAAGACGACAAGATTGAGAAAACGGGTGAAATAAAAATGCAGGACTCCCTTACATCAGAAGAGGAGAGAATACGCATGAAACAGGAGCAGGAGAGGTAGATATAAGTCGCTTGATTAAACCTCATTAGATAGAGGTTCTTTTTTTTTCTTTCTCTTCTTTCTTTCTCTTTTTTACTATAAAGAATTTGCACTCAATTGATTTCTGGTTTTTCTGTGTCATCCAAATACTGATGTTTGTGCGATGAATACAATCTAAATATGAAAAGAAGAACTTTATATTTATTTGAGGCATTAAAGTGAATTGTAATGGTTTCAGTTAGGATCTTTGCACGGGAGGCAGTAGACCCCATTAGATGAATAATAAGCATTAATGCTGAATTTATGATCACTTTTAAAACCACAGAGAAATATTTAAAATTCTATCTCATTCCTCTATGAGTATGCAGTATATTATAATAATCCCATGAGAAATATTCATGGAACTAAAACTATTTGAATTTGTATATCTCATTTAAAATATTTTGATTCACATTTATTTATTTTCTCTCCTTCTATTTCCCAATTATGTTTTGTGACATTTTCCACTTACACTTTATTGCCTCTCATCGAGAAAGATTGCTGTTGTTTAATCATCCCACGTTGAGAACCCAAAGACCAATGAAATGAACGAAAAGTGACTTTGAGCAGACGGTTGAAAACTATTTTTATAAGTGATTAAAATATTTCTCATTATATTTCCCAGGAGATGAGAAAGCCATCTCACACATTTGTCATCAGGGCGTACAGGCCCCCAGTGAACCTCTCTGTGTCATGACGTTCTACTTTCAGGGCAGCCACAGAAGAAGATACTATGCCTATTTTTTTTCTAATATCTGGTGCATAAAGGAGTTTCTGGTGCCTTGAAATGTATAAAGCTAAATATTGTCCATAGCTAGAATTACACCCCAGCGTCTTTAAGACCAGATCCAGCATTCTTACCACAATTCTAGAGTCAGGGCGCTTTCAGTCTTATACTTAACAATGAATGAAAGAACTAAAAAAGTATCTTAGCACAGTTTTGAAGTGACTAATGTTTGGATAGTTCTCCATTTGTTTCTCACACCCCTGAAGCTTTTTTCCTAGGATAGATGCTCGGATTCTCTGTAGCTTTTTGGAGTAAAGTGGGGAAAATACAGACTTTTAATTTCTGTTGCAAGTCTTGGTTTATTTTTCTGGTTGTTCTTCCATTTTTACTTTTTAAAAATCATTCTGCCTCTCTTGCTTTCCAGGGCTCTCTCTGCTTCTCACCAATTTTGGGATCCCAACTTTATTAACCCACTCACTCTTTTTTGGCCAGGGTCCATAGTGTCCCTTAGTGTGTGTGATGTGGCATTTAATTGCTCAGTAGCACAAACTTCTGAAAGACTTTCTTGTCCCTAGCGGAAGAGTATACACCAGGTAGATGTCTGGACTCAGATTCATCCATACATGTGATTTAGGTAGAAAGCAATGTGAGCAAGAGAAAAAACATCATACTTCTCACCTACCTGACGCCAGCCAAAGGGGGTAGCTTCATTAATCTGTGCCATTTTTCATATTCTAAATATTCCTTTTTTGAAGCTTGAGGTGACTGCTGTGTTTCAGTGCAAATTCTATCAGCATTTCTGTAGTCACATCTTCACAGCCAAACAATGATTTATACATAATGGCTTCCCTTGTATTATTAATTTGCCTAAGGCACAGTTCACTTCTCAGTTTTATTTTTAATCTCCATCCCTGTACCTCTAATGATGCAATCCTTCTGGGAACTATGTTGGTCATAATGAATTTACAACATACAGGAGGCTTACAATAAAAATCTTTGAGGGTCAAGGAACAAGTGAATGGTCCATTAAAAAATCAATTAGCTTTGTAATTTAAGAAAACTATTATAATTTGACTTTGTATTTCAGTAACAATTTTTACAGATATGTTTTATTTAAACTCATGGATTTGTAATTTTGCAAGTACATGCATGAGATTTATGGAGTTGCATGAACAGGGCTTGCACAGCATTTGTTATTTTGTGTGTCCTTTCTGATCTGTTGGCATTGGTGATGCTATTTTTTGAGAATGGAAACTACAACTTCTTTGGTAAGAAGTTGGTTGAAAGAATAGATTTAAAATAAATACACCACACCATCAGCAGAACAAAAAGGCATCCTACAGTATGGGAGAATGTATTTGTAAATGACTCATCTGATAAAGGGTTAACATCCAAAATATATAAAGAGCTCACATGTCTCAACACCCAAAAGACAAATAACCCGATTAAAAAATGGGTGGAGGACCTGAACAGATACTTCTCCAAAGGAGAAATACAAATGGCCAACAGGCACATGAAAAGATGCTCCACATTGCTAATTATCAGGGAAATGCAAATCAAAACCACAATGAGATATCACCTCACACCAGTTAGGATGGCCAACATCCAAAAGACAAGAAATAATAAATGCTGGCAAGGATGTGGAGAAATGGGAACACTCCTACACTGCTGGTGGGAATGTCAATTGGTGCAGCCACTGTGGAAAGCATATGGAATTTCCTCAAAAAACTAAAAATAGAAGTACCATTCGACTCAGTAATTCCACTCTAGGAATTTACCCAAAGAAAACAAAATCCCTGGTTATAAAAGACATATGCACCCCTATGTTTATCGCTGCATTATTTGCAATAGCCAAGATATGGAAGCAACCTAAGTGTCCATCAACAAATGAATGGATAAAGAAGACGAGGTACATATACACAATGGAATATTATTCAGCCATAAAAGGAAAAGAAATACTGCCATTTGCAACAACATGGATGGATCTAGAGGGTATTATGCTCAGTGAAATAAGCCAGGTGGAGAAAGACAAATACCAAATGATTTTACTCATTTGTGGACTATGAAAACAAAGCAAAACAAAAGGAACAAAACAGCAGCAGACTCACAGACACTGAGAAGAGACTGGTGGTTACCAAGCGGGAGGAGTTGGAGTAAGTGGGGGTGTAAGGGGGATAAAGAGGCAGAATGATTCTCAATCCAGTATAAGTTGGTCACGGGGATGGTAGTGCAGCATGGGGAATATAGTCAGTGATTCTGTAACATCTTAGTACATTGATGGATAGTGACTGCACTAATTGGGGTGAGGACTTAATAATATGGGTAACTGCTAAACCACTGTGTTGTATATCTGAAACCAACATAAGACTGTATGTCAATGATACTTTAATAAAATAAATAAATAAACACACCACTGCTTACATTCTCACCACAGCCTTTACTTCTCTGCTGATTAGGAATGAAGCATCTCCTGTAACATTATTTACCAATGTAGCTATTTGAGTTCCCAAAATTATTTTGGCTGCTTACATATGAAATTAGAAAACTTGACATAACTTAATTAGTAGTTATGACATACCCATGTACCAAAATATTTTTTGTCCACATATATCCAGGAAGCCTCAGTATTATTCAACATAGAAATTTTGAAAAATTGAAAGGACAGTGAATGTAATTTAAAATGTTATTCCTACCATGTTAAGATCTACTTAGATAGTGGAAGTAAATTGTATTTCAGAGCATGGTCTTAGATGAAACTTGACTTTATTCTTACTAGCTTCCTCCTTTCCTTTCCACTCACCTGCCATCACTGGGAGATGGGGTCTTGACTACATGCTTGTCCGGGTGGAGAAAAGGATGAGGGCTCTGCGTGGATTCGCCCTCTGACCACCATCCTACCCTGCCCCACACTTGAGCTGATGCCTTAGGTGGCTTTGTGAGAAGTGGGAGATCGAGGGGTGACGCCGAGGGTGAAGTAAGCTGGCCCAGTGATGTGCTATTTTGACTTCCAGCTCTGAGACGTGAACCTAGGTACCCAGCCTGTCAGAGATACTGTTGGCCACATTTGGCCCGGCTGGGGGACCTGAGCGACAATCAGTGTCAGGAGTTGAGGTGTGAATTAAGTGCTGGCTGCTTGTCTTCAGGCGTGCCTGGGGACAGAGCCCCTGTGGGCTCATTTCCACCACACAAAAGGACTGTGCCCCAAACTCCAAACAGAACCTGCTCAGTCAAATGGTTGGTGCAGCTTCTGATTCACTCAGCACCCATCACAAAGCACAGAGACGGAGTGCCCCATGGACCACGTGTCAGGAGTAATGTTTGGGTTTTCAGTTGAGTTTCTACTCCAGTGATAGCTCCACTTATGGTTTATTGGTTGGTAAATAAACAGTGTGGGGTGGGGTTTCCCATACAGTGCCCAGCGGCAGAAATAGGGTTCCCCATGCAAATACATTTGAGAAACGTGGTTAAACCAGTGTATGCATATTTCAGTATTTCATACTGATAAATAATGGTGTTGTTATTTCTAAAAACCTAATTTTGTTAATGTACATGGTGGGTCACCAAAACAGAAATAGAGAATCATTTCCTAACAGATTTATTCACAGAACATCCCCCTTTTTTTTTTCATGAAACACTAAAATCTCTCCGAATTCAGCAGCCTTTGGGAATTACTGATGGCAAGTACAGCCCATTGGCTCCTGGGTCAGTCATGTCCGCTCACTCAACTAACTGGCTGTTGAAGCTGGAGTTGGCTGTACAACTGTGAGCGAGTTTAGAGCCAATGTTCTGACCTACCTCTGCTTTGTGGCTTCTCTTTTGTGTACTTAATCTTTTTCCTGTTCCATTTTTTCTTTCCACATGTTTCTCACCTATTTAAAGGAAATACCTATTAAAGATCTAATTCTAAATTCTAATTCTAAACCTACAGAAAATTAAAATAAAACAAAATTAAAATAAGAAAACATTTATCTGTCCTAATACCACTGTTAAGATACCACTCTGTGCCATTTTATCTTTTTTCTATAAAATACATATTTCTACATACACATACTTTGTAAAAGCTAACATCTGTTTTCATTTTGATTTATTTTGCATTTTTGTGCATTCTTAGAAAATCATGTTAAATGTTTTCTGGAATAAGGCCAGTATGACTAGATGGGTGGATGGGAAGGGAGGACAGAAAGAAGGAAAGAAGGTCTGAAAGATGAAATTTTTGCTACGATATTTGGCCAAATTCCCCAACTCTCCAACTATTTATCTCATATGCTATTCATTCTATTAAATGAGATTCATAATGTAAACTGGCTTGCGTTTTGTAGTTACTCAGCAAGGGATACCTATCATGATATTATCTTCATCTGCATAGTAAGCTGTTCTTGGAAATATTTTCAAGGGGCTGAATGTGTCCAGTGGAGACATGAAAAAGGTAATGAATTCCTTATGGCATCCTCCCAGGGTAGGAAAGGTATTTATAAATCTGCTGAAGAAATGTATGGCTTGAAACAGTCCACTCCTCGATGATCATCCTTAAAAGCCTGTGTTCTCCCTGTCAAGTGATCGAACTACCCATTTCCATAAGTGGTACACTCCCAATTCTTGGTATGTCATTTTGCAGCTTTTTGTGGCATTCCTGCGTATGGTTCCCACTCACTGGAAGTGTTACTCTTGTGGTAGTAAAGTTTGTTCAAAGGGCATGAATAAAAAGTTTGTGAAATTACAGGAGAAACCATCTATATAGCAATGACAGGTGCATCTCCTGTGCATTTGAAAATAAAAAAAGAATTTTCACCCATTTTGACGTGAAGCTTGGTGTTCAGGTTCCCCAGACTCTGACATCAGAACCTGGATAATGTTCCATTTGGATCATATATGGTCATACAAACAGCGTCATGTTTAAAATTAACCTTTTAATAGAAAATCTGTGTTTTTATCCTAGAGCAAAGTTTTTCTTATATTTTTTGACCTCTTAAATCCTTTTGAAAAGTTAACTAATCAATTAGATTAGTTTTATCAGGGCATTTTTAAAAAAATTATTGTGCAAGTGAACAAAAATTCAGAAGAATCTATTAACTTGGGGGCAGTTCACTACTTAGACCAATACGTGAGCATATTAAGCCTTGGGTGTATATATTCAGAACAAAATTTATTGACAGACTGTAAGTGGAGTAAGACCAGGCAGTTTTATTTTTGATGAGAGCTGTCTAAGCTGGATTTGGCCTTGTAGCATTTCTTTAAGTTGGAAAGAACTGTAGGTGCTTTGCTCCTTATGAAAGCTTGAACATAATGTGAGTGCATATCCATGAGAGTGTGAGTGCGTGTGTGTGTGTTTAAGCCAGCGAAATGTCATGCTGTTTTATTAGTAAAAAAAAGAGAAGGTTTTGTTGTTACACAATATATCAAGTACACAGTGTGATAGTTGACATTTTTTGTTATGATGATCATCTTCCCTCTCTCAGGGAAACCTTTGTTAGGAGGGAGAAAAGATTTAAAACATTAACATTAAAAAGTTGTGTAAGACAATATAATCAATTGCAAAAGTGACTGCAGAGCTTTGGGAAAGGAAGAGGTTGGTGATACTACAGTTAATGATGGACACTTCATACAGATGGTCACTGGAGGTCTAGGTCTTCATCCTGAGAACATAGGCACTTAGCAAAAGGAGAAACTTCTATACCCGCTCTCAGGTACAAAGACTCATAGAGGGGGGCATTCTTCTAACTGTGGATTCTTTAAACATTGTGGTTGTGTTGGTCATTAGTAAGTATCTCTATCAATGTTTTTCTTTTGTCTCTTTTTTTCAACTTTTACCATTTTATACCTTAAAACTATATTGCATTTTAGCATTAAGGGATTAACTTTAGCTTCCCCCCCACCAATTACAAGGTGGATTTCAACAATTTGCTTTCTTCCCTGGAATTGAAAAAGCACCTTCAAAACAGCTGTTTTGTTCTTGCTCAGAAATGTTTTTTCAAGACCCACTTAGAATGGACATCCTCTATCAACTTTCATCCCCAAATTACAAAGATAATAAAATCCCACTTAAAATTATGACTGTTTTCAAAGTAAACTTAGTGGAATATTGTCCCTTGTTTGGGAATTCAGCATAGACACCAAATTGGCCCCTTCCATATTGATAGGTGGCAGATGTTAGATTTACACAGCAGGATAAGCGAAAGGATTGATGACTTAGCCACAGGATTTATGAAGTCTGCCATTTGCTGAAGTGCTTTGAGAGGCAAATAAAACATTCATTCAGTTGACCACAGACTGCTATTAAATGGAACTGCTCCTGCTAGTTGTCTTATAGCTTAAATTTCATTCTGCCATGAATTAAGGTTTTATTTAATGAATTTTTATAATACGGATTTTTAGAGGAAATATGTTAGGAAAAGATCCAGGAACTTTGTTCCCAGACTGAGTCTTCTCAAAGGCAGTGCAATAAATTGGAAGTAAAATGTTTCCCAAAAGAGTTGACTGCAAGATTTTAAACATTGTTTTGAAGATAGTTAACATCTAATATGTAGTAATTTGAAATTTATTTTATATTTTTTGCTGTTAAATGGATATTAGTATATTCTATCTTCTGTAGACATTAACAGCATTTTTTTTTGGTATTAAAATTATTAAAGGTCAATTTCTGTCTCCTGAAGTCTTTAAAAAATGCACCATTAGTTGTTCTATGCATTGAAGCTTCACGACTTTGGAGATGGAAGTATTTTGGATGTATCTGAGTACTTAAGTACACCATTTATTTTTCTGTCTTAAGGAGTTGGTCACCTTGGCACTCCAATAAAGATTCTCATGCCTCATACCTTTTAGGGATATATAAAAACTATACTTCATAGTCATAAAAAGCTATTTTCATCTTTACCATATTTAGTGCAAAAAGCCATTTATTGTAAAAGCAAAGATCCTCATGAATAGAAATATTACAAGGACAGAAGTCTTGTGTGTTTTATCTTCACCTTGCACCATCCATTTTAATTAGAGAAAAGGGTGGTGAATACTGTGACAGGAGTCTGGAATTAAAATCATTAATTGATGTCAAGCTGAAGACATACTGCTAGCATGAATTTGGTGACAGCAGGAAAGAAATTAACCTTATTACTTTATTTAGTATTTGACATGATTTTGTGTATTATTTTCTATGCTGGTTCAAAGCAATTTCATTATCATAATAGGAAATACTTTTTTTAAACAGGAAAGGTGTGAATATTTGTTTGAACATAAATTAAAATGATAAATTCTTTGGCTTTTTTAGACATAATAAAAAGTTTTTAAAGTTTTGTTGGTTTAATTTTCTTTCTCTCTCTCTTTTTTTTTACATTTCAAGATTAGGAAAATAGTGCATGATGGTGTTGCCCATTGTCCCCAGCTGTCTGCTATCATTTAAATGTCAGAATAGTTCTCCTGTTTATAAGTAGGAAGGAGTTTCTGAAATGCTTAAAGCAATAGACATTTATTTCTTTGGCAAAGTTTTAGGCTAATCAGTTACTTCTGTCACTGCTGAAGTTTGGCCTGAGATACATTGGATGAATGGATGAATAAATGCTCAACAACTGACCATTCAGAAAAAAATGATCTTACATCGTAGAGATAATATGTGACCTCAGGGTCACAATAGAAGAATAGAGGGGTGACCTTTTATAGCTTTGACCATCTGGAACCATTAAGGGGGAAATTGAAAGACAGTCAACTTTTTTTAAAGTTCCCTAAAGAAACTATGCTATTTTTATTAGGACACCAAAAATATTTTCTCCCCTGAGCCAAATATTTCTTTGGCCCCAGTACATTTTGCCACAGAGAATGAAAATACATAACATGTAAGTATGATCTTTGGTTGTGTTGCAAAGTCCCTTTTCCCACTTTGTAACAAAAGAGATATTAAAGTATAAAAATATATAACAAAGAAAATCATTTGTGTCTTTTGTTAGTTTGACTGTAAGTTGTCAGATTGTCAAATGTAATTTCTTATGTTATTGGAGCTTAGAAAAAAATCAGTGTTTTTTAGAAGGTACCATAGGCATGACTAATGTTTACTGGACTCAATGATGAGTGGCAATTAGTAATAATGTGCCAATTTGGGTAAAAGAATTGAGAACTTGGCTTTATGAATAGTCCCTCATGCCGCTGAGTATTTCTTCTGTGCGATTGACTTGTTAGATAGAAATTGACCCCCAGTGAACATTAGTTTCTGTGTGATTTGAAATTAACACAAATCTAGGACCCATCAATAATATATTGAAACTGATGTTCAGGGAGGTTATTTAGTGCATACTTCACTTGAGAATGTTTATATTCTCTTTTTTCTGATAACTTCTTTTCTTAAGGGGGCTGCCTATTCCAACATATGTAAGCTAGATTATCTTCACTTTTAATGAACTGAGATTCAAGTACCATGGGATTCCCTCATTTATAAACCAATCTAAGTCACTCCCTTTGATTTCAAGAGGTTCTCTGAATTCAGAATTTTTGGCTTTATTTCTTTTGTACTCCCTCAAATTTCTTCAGTTCCCAAACTTGAAAACATAAGTGAATTCCCAGTCACCCTGGATGGCACCTATGATTAGGTGGGTGTCTGACAGTGGCCAAACGCAGTAGTAAAGTGGGTCGTCAAATAAGTGCTCATTATTGTGGTTCAAATAAACATCCCACTGAGTTGAAGAAAGAAGTCATTTACCTCTGTAGTTTTTCTGGCTGAAGAAAGAGTCAAAAAGACAGGAAGATAAAATAAAATGACTTCTGAACTTACATGAACTTTCATCATGGATATCCAGTATTTAGTGGTAATCAACTTTTATAATAACATTCTTGACTGTCATAATTGCTCCTAAATGAATAAGTAGACTATAATAAAAAAAATCTAGTATAAATTTAGCTGAATTTGACATTAGACTTTGAGTTATATTTCTTTTATGAGTGTTCTTACATTTATTAGAATCTAGGACTCTTCCTGATAAAAATTTCTAACTTTCCAATATTCTCTTATGAGTTAAGAAAGTCATTGGTTCTCAAGTCAGACCATAAGGTCCTCCTGGGGAGATTTTGGGAATATGTGAAGCATTTTTGGTTGTCCTGATGGCCTGCTTGATGATATGAGGCTGAAACCCATTGTGCAAGAAGTCCTTTCTCAAACTACCCTTCCTCAGATGTCCCTGGACCCCTGTTGAGGAGCACTGACCTAGGTGAATAGAAATCCTTCCATTTACAGCTGGGAAATAAGGGAAATTAGAGAAATTTGACCTGATGGATCCAAAAGGTGGAGAACAAGACTAGCATGATGGTGATGAGCTTGATGTGAGCAAAAAAAAAAAAGGGAGAAAAATTAAATTTTGCTTGTAATGTTATATATTTTCCAGCTTTTTTAAAAAAACAAACCAAACAAACAACAAAGCACTTTCTATTTTGAAATAATTTCAGAGTTACAGGAAGTCACAAAGACAGTACAGAGAGATCTCGTGTACCCTTCATCCAGTTTCCCCCAATAGTTGAAACTTACGTGACTCTAGTACAATATGCGAACCAGGAAACTAACTTGGTGCCATGTTGTATTTGGTTCTGTGTCATCTTACACATGTGTAGATTCATGTACCCACCAATGCAATCAAGAAACAACTGTTCTGTCACAAAGATCTTCCTCATGCTTCTCCTTTATAGCCATACCCACCCATCTGCTCCCACCATAGCTAACTGCCAGCAACCACTAATATGTTCACTGTGTCTATAATTGGTCATTTTGAGAAGGTTATATGAAATCTTATAGCATGTGATCTTTTGAGAATGACTTTTTTTTTTCACATAGCGTAATACCCCTGAGATCAATTCAAGTTGCTCTATCAATAGTCTGTTCATTTGTATCTCTGAGTAGTACTCTTTGATATATAACACCTATTTGTAGCCTATTTCGGTTATTTCTAATTTTTGAATATTAGAAATAAAGTGTCTATGAAAAATTGTGTGCAGGTTTTTGCATAGACATAAGTTGTCATTTCTTTGGAACAAATGTGCCCCAGGCATGCAGTTGTTGAGTGGTATGGTAAGTGTCTAGTTTTGTAAGAAACTGCCAGACTGTTTTCCAGAGTGGCTATACCATTTTACATTTCCAACAGCAGTGTATGAGAGACCCAGGGTCTCTGCATCCCTGCCAGCATTTGATATTAGTGTTTTGTAATTTTAGCTGATATTAGGTGTGATAGCTCATTGTGGCCTTAATTTGCATTTCCCTGGTGGCAGGTGATGTCGAGCATCTTTGCATGTGCTTACTTGTCTTTTGCATATTATTTCCACAGAAATACTCCTTCACAGCTTTTGTGCTTCTAATTGGATTGTTGTCTCATTGTTGAGTTTTGAGTGTTTTTTATATATTCTGGACATGAATCCTTTCTCAGATATGTGGCTTGCAAATATTTTCTCCTTGTTTGTGCTTGTCTTTTCTTTCTCTTAATAGAGTATTTCACAGAGGAGGTGCTTTTAATTTTAGTGATGTTCAATTTATCTGTCTTTTCTTTATGGATTATGCTTTCGGTATAATTTCTAAGAATTCTTCACCAAGTGCTAGGTCCTAAAGATTTTCTTCTAAAATTTTGTAGTTTTACATTTTACATTTAAGTCTGTGATCCATTTTGAGTTTAATTTTTGCATAAGCTGTGAGGTTTAAGTTCAGGGCATTTTTATTTTTGCCTATGGATATCTAATTGTTCTGATACAATTTGTTAAAAAGACTATTATTCCACTGACTTGCTTTTGCACAATCATGAAAAATCAGTTAGCCGTACTTGTTGGCTATTTCTTGGTTCTTCATTCTATTCCATTGACCTATGTGTCTATCCCTCCACAGATCTTGCACAGTCTTGATTCTTATATGTATATTTTAAGTCTTGCAGTCAGTATGTGTGATTCCTCCCAGTTTATTGTTCTTTTCCATAGTTGTTTAGCTGTTCCTTGCCTTTCCATATAAATTTGATAAGAATCTTGTCTATATCTGCAAGAATCTTACTGTGGTTTCTATTGGAATTACATTAAGCCTGTATATTACCTTGGGGAGAACTGACTTCTTTACCACACTGAGCCTTTCATCCATGATCACAATAATGTCTTTCCATTTTTTAGATTTTCATTGGTTTCTTTCATCAGATACAAATTTTCATGATACAGATCCTGCACGTTTTATTAGATTTACATGTATCTATTTTTATACATATCTATAAACTATGTATCTATGTATTTCCTTTTTTTAGTGATTATAGGTGGCACTGGATTTTTAATTTCAGCATCTGTGTTCGTTGTCAGCATATAGAAACACAGTGGATATTATTGATGTTATATCCCATTACTTTGCTGAGCTTGCTTTTTAGTTCTAGGATAGTTTTGTAGATTCCTTAGGATTTTCCATATAGACCATCTGCAAATAAGAATGGTTTTATTTCTTCCTTTCCAATCTGTAAACTGTTTTTTTCCTTTTCTAGTTATATTGCATTGTCTGGAATTTTTAGCATTATGCTAAATTGCAGCGGTGACAGCAGACATCCTTACCTTTTTCCTAATTTTAGGGAAAGCATTTAATCTTTCTCCACTATCTATGATGTTACCAGTAGGTGTTTTTGTAGATGGTCTTTATTAAGTTTAGGAAGTTAGTTCTGCTTTGTTACTAGCTTTCTGAGGGTTTCTGTCATGATAGGTGTTGGATTTTGTCGGGTGCTTTTTCTGCATCAACTAGTATGATAATGTGATTTTTCTTCTTTAGCCTGTTAATATGGTAGGTTACAGTAATTGATTTTTGAATACTGATTATTGAATATTCCTAAAACAAACATCATTTGGTCATGGTCTGTAATTCTCTTTATATATTGTTAAATTCTATTTATTAATATTTTGTTAAGGATTTTTGCTTCTGTGTCCAGGGGGGATAAAAAAAATTTTTCTTTTTTCCTGTCTGTACTATCTTCATCTGGTTTTTGCATTTTTTTCTGTATTCATTTGAATATATATTTATGTGTCATTTATGTTATCAGTAGTCTACTTCAAATATGAAAAAAATAAATAACTTTACAATAAAACAACAAACTCAACTAAAATATTGCTTTATATAAGTAAGATTTCACATTTAAGTAAACTCTCTTTTGGAATTTTTTTTAACTAACATTGGGATTTCATCATTCACTCATATTATCAAGTCCCCCTCCTCCACTCCAATGCAATCACTGTCCATCAGCATAGTAAGATTGCCATAGAGTCATTATTAAGTAAACATTTAAATTTGTGAGTATACAATGGAAATATTTTTCCCATCAAAGATCATCAAAATTCTATTGAGGGTTGTTTAATTACTTTTGGATAACCAAGATCAACTTCAGACATAAATTATATAAATATAGGTTGAAGAGGACTTTGTTCCAAATAGCTTAATAAAATCCTGGGAAATATTTAAACATTTCTTCAATAAAGTAGTTATTTAAGGACTCTTAGTTATAACACAAGCACACTTTATTTCAGAATTTGATTGGATACATGTCTTCTTGGTCCCAATCTCAGAATTTGCCAGCTCTGTATACATTGCATAAAAAGTCATTATCATTAAACTAAGATCTTTTACCATTAATAAAGAATTACAGTGTGGATTCATATTTAAGCTTCATAATACTTGAATGTGTGGTATATATACATTATGCACCCATACATAAATGTATGCATATATAGTGTATGTATGTGTGTATAACTTTTTTAAAAAATCACTTCTTGACTTAAAAAAATTCATGAGTAAAACCCAAATGGATGCCTATAACAGTAAGCAATAAAGCTTATTGTTCCTGGTGAATTTTTAAAACTAGCTAATAAGTGACAATTTAAATTGAGACAAATGAAGACTATGCCTTATTGACATGAACAAAAGCTGCCTGAAATGATTATTTTTAAGCATCCATGACATTACCTTGACAATCTAAAATGAATATGACATTGTTTATACCACCAATTTTCTTAGAGCTGCATGAGATAAAATGTATTTTAAAACATTTTGATGAATGTTTCTATAAGCAGTTCTTAGAAAAGGCGTAGTTTCTCTTGTTTCAACTTTGTTTTAATTTTACAGGATTCAAGCCAAAACTCGAGAATTTAGAGAGCGACAGGCTCGAGAACGTGACTATGCTGAAATCCAAGATTTTCATCGGACATTTGGCTGTGATGACGAGTTAATGTATGGGGGACTTTCTTCCTATGAAGGCTCCTTGGCTCTCAACGCCAGACCCCAGAGCCCAAGAGAAGGACATATGATGGATGCCTTGTATGCCCAGGTGAAGAAGCCACGGAATTCCAAACCATCACCTGTAGACAGGTAGGCTCCAGGAGCAATCAGGGTATTGCTTCCTAATCAACTTTGATACAGTTTTTGACAAGCAAGTAGATTGTTCATGAATTCTCAAACCAGAACTGCCTCTTATTAATGGCCTTTAAAAAGCTGCGGTGTCTGAAAGCATTGAGTTTACACAAATCGAAGCCTAATGGAAAGAGCAGCAGAGGTTTTGATCACTTTTTTAATGATTCCAACATATTTCATCTTGTTCTTAAAATAGTTTTAGACCAGAGAACTAACCTTTATAACTCAAATAAAAAGCAAACCTGAAATTATGGCTCTTCTATGTAAGCCATATTTGTTTTTGTTGCCAGGAGAGTCTCTAGTTGTGGTAATTAAATAGATGGGGAATGACATGATTTGTTCCAATTATGATTTATGTAGAGGGCCACTATTTTTGGTGACCTGATTTTATGTTATGAAAGACCTAATGAATGAGATGTGTAGTATAGGCAGTCTTCAAATGGCTTTTAATGACCCCTGGCACAGGTCTGATTGTGTATATTAGTATAGCACAAAGGAGAACAATGTTAACACTCTGTTGATGGCTATATACTTATTTCAATTTTAAGTGGCTATATGGCGGTATATTTATTAATGGCTATATGTTTATTTCAAATTTTAACTGAAACAATTTACAAACATCTTTTTCTACCCCTTTGTTTGTATATCCAAACATCATATAAAATTTAGGTCATGAAGAAAATAACACTCATTTCTTTTCATTTGAAACATATGCATACTATTGTCATAAACAATACACAATCCTATCACATCTCAATGTTGTTGTTTTTTTATAATCCATGCTGTACAAGGGAGCTAGGCTTTGAACATTTAAAACAGCAGATTTCACTTAGAAGGAGAGGTTCTTTAGCGTGCATTAGAGTCACCTGGAGGGCTTCTTAAAACACAAATTGATTAACCCTTCCCCAGAATTTTGACTTGGTAGGACTGAAGGAGAGCCTGAAATTTTGCACTTTTACCAAGTTCCTAGGTCTGATGCTGGTGCTGCTGTTCTCTGGAGCTGTGCTGTAAGAAACCCTGCCAGACCAGACATGCATTGGAGTGATGTTATCTGAGCTCCCTTGTGTTATTTGGCTGCTACACTTTGCACGCAGTCTATATTTTCGTTATTTACTAGCTATATTTAATAGAGGTTTGCAAATGCAACAGGTAACCCTCAGGCAAACCAGAGGAAGCATTTTAAGGAGTAGCAGGAGAAACAGATTTTAAGGTAAATCTCTAGTCAGATTATTGTTCTGTTTGTTCCTTTTTTTTCTTTTTTGGTTTTGTTGAGTTTTAGATTTTCTTTATTGTATGAAAATCCATTTGATGTTGATTACGATGAGTGAGTAATGTAAGTTAATGAGGAGGCTTATGGTTTATTTAAACCATTTTGGTGTGATCACCCAGAAGGTTCACAGTGCTTATTAACTAACACAGAGGTGTCAGGATTTAAAGAACAAAATGATCGTCAGTGACAGTGACATTTCCTTAATAACTGCTTAACTTGGTCTCTGCTTTACTTACAAAAGCTTTTTGTGGAAGGTTAAATAGCATTTGAAGGCCATGAATATCCCATTAGACATGTTCTCTTGGGAGAAAGGACAGCAGAAACATGGGGGTTGCTAGCTATTCCCTTTTGGAGGAACTAAAAGAAAATTACTTAAATTAGTTAACGTGTTATTGGTCATTGATAAAAACATTGATCATTTTCAGTGCTTTCCACATCTAGTTAAAAAATCTAAATAATAGTGGATGTCCTTGTAGCGGTTATGTGCACAGCTCAGAAGCCCCTCTGGACATGAGAGATGGGAGTCAGAAGGGATCTCTCCAGCTCCTGAGGCCCAAGAACTGTTGCTTTAAACCACAGTTTAAACCCCCAGGGCCCTCTAAGAGTCTAAATCTCTCCTGAAGATTTCCGTAAATTTTCCAAAGGCTTATGTGCTCAGAGCGCCAGCTGCTCCTGGGCTCCAGAATCCCTGCCTGCAGGTTCTGCTCTGCACCAGTGGACCTCAAACTGAAACTCAGCCTCCTAACTAATTTCCATCAAAAACCCACTCAGCAGAACATTCCAGAGGAGACTTTCATCATGGGACGAGTCAGACCAAGCAGTGAATGGTTCAAACTTCACATCGCAGGCATCGCTATGTTCAAAAGCCCCTCTCTGAATCACACAAGAGCAGCCTAGACAGCTGTGTGCTGTGGATTTTGCATTTGTGCCGCAAAAGGATGCTTGGATTTCTAAGACACTTCCAACTCAAGAGACGTATAATTTATTTATTTTTAATGGATGATAGAAACTGAAGTTTAGCTTTTTTGTAATTATTATTTTTACAGAGAATAAAATATCCATTAAATGCTGATATCGTTAATCCAAAAAGTTGGGAATTATTGCCTATAAATCATTTCTTCACCAACCTGTAATGGAATATGATTTTGACTTGGAAATCACAGCATCACTGTCATTTTGTGTCAGAGAGAAAACTGTAGAAAAGGGTTTCTCACACTTGAAGAGTACAGAGACTCTTTTTATAGGAAAGACAATCTCTTGATACTGCAGTATCAAATTAAATTGTTTTGATTATAATGTTACTTAAATATGTATAAAAATAAAAGAGTACTGAACTCCTTCTGTTTATAGCCATTATACAACTATAAAACCAAACATCTTTACAAATTAAATACAAACAAAACAGCCAAACCATTACATTTGAATGAACAGCATTAATTCAATGTGGCCAATAATGTTTTTTAAAATCTAAACTCTTGCACAAATCATGGATGTGCTGGTGGCCGCTCCATGGCAGGTTCATTTGAGTTTGTTTTCTTACCCCCACCAGCCAAGGGCTGACTCAATTCGCCCAGCACATTCCTCAGTTAGATTAATGCAGTTTTTCTGCATATCCACATCTAATACCTTTGGCCTGGAAGCCACATGCTCCATCACTGGTGTGTGAAGCCCAACCTCTTCTTCTTGTCCTTACCTTGAGACGGTGCAAGTTGCATTTCCTGATGCCTTCGTATTTGTAAACTTAAACTCAGACAGTGAAATAAACACACTGTAAGATGCCCCAGAATATGCTTATCTTCTTAAAAAATAATCATTCAAATGGAAATGTAAACTTGAAAATCAACAGAGTGTTTCCTAATGAGGAAAAGTATCCAATAAAGAAACTCCCATCAACAAACTAAATTTCACCAAAGTTTGCAATGATGTCCGATGAACTTTACTATTCGAACGATTAGATTTCATGGGAGTATATAGGCAGTCAGTTGACAGTCTGAAGGGTAGCCTGCATTTGTGTTTTGAGATTTTCTTTGTTCAGCCAGAAAGCAGTATTCTGAATTTCATTGCTTAATCATTTTGATTGATCTTGCAGTCAGAAATGTGGATCTGGTAGCTCCACATGGAAATAGCCAGAGACAAGTTATCAGATGCTGTGAATTTGATTTCCAATGGGACACTTACTCAATTTCCACATTAATTATAAAATGCTTTCTATAAGATAGCTTCATACTATGTCTAGAGTTTATTGTCATGCCTGTTTAATTTGGTCTGAGCATGAACTAGTGTTTGACTGTATGTATACTTTGGTCACAGCCCTCATTCCTACTATTTATTGAGGCCCTTGGTGACATTTTGAATTTTCATAGACTGAGGCTCTAGAGGAGCCCGCCTTCCCTTCCATTTTATATGAATAACAAGGCTTAGACCCAAAAAAGCCGTTGGTGTACTTATTTTTTATTCTGCTTATAATCAGAGACCTTGAAAATTTAGCTGGTGTAAACGTGTCATAGTCCTGTATTTCTTTGGCAAGCATTCTTTTCTTATTTGACTGTTGTATGTTAGAGTCTGATACAGCATTCTGTTTCCACATTTCTCCCCCACTGCGGAAGACATGGCTAGTTGCTACCCGATACCCATTCTCTTCTTCTTCCTTACTTCATAGAACCCCAGTTTTGTTTGGGCTAGGCTGGCAGGGTGTCCAGCTCAAACTATGACTTTCTAGGCTCCCTTGCAGTAGACGGTGACTCTGTGAGATCATGCTAACTAATGAGTTAGAAATAGATCTAGGATGGGACTCACTGCAAAGCTAGTTTTTTCCTGATTAAAATGGAATCAACTCAGCTTTTTCCCTTTGCCATTTCCCTTCCTGCTTGGATGGGTACTCCAAAGTGGGATTCATCTGACAGCCCTGAGAATGAGGGCCCCGTGGAGGCAGAGGGAGGCACCTGGCCCCCGGAGCAGCTGTTCGGTCCTGGCATGTCCACCTCTACTCCTTCTGACCTATGAAACCGAGCCCCTTACTTGTTCATGACCTTCCATCAGATTTCCGATTCATGGAGCCAAGTACCTTTCTGAGTATAGTGAATCATGCATGCAAGAGCCCAAAGGGGGTCATCGTCTTTAGCTCAAGATCATCTAAATATTGGAGAACTGTCTCCTGGTCAAATCATTTCCACGGTATTTTGTGAAATTAATTAACGGACAGAATTCTCCAGTGTCACTCAGTAGCCCCTCTCCTTTTTGTTTTGTTTAGCCTCTCCTTAAACAATGTTATCAAGCAAATGTCTGCTAGCATTTATCCTTCTTAAGGCTGATGTACTGTCTCCTGGCAGCAGCTGCCTCTACGAGGAAGCCTGCTGTACAGTAGGAGGCTGTTGGGTGTCTGGACAAGAGCAGGAATAATGGAGCCGCACGGCCTGAGTGCGGCTCTGGGCTCTTCCAGCACAAATGTGTGGACTCTATGCTTCATTTTCTATCTCTGTAAAATGGGGATGATAGTGACTTTCCTCCGTAGGCTTAGGGACACTAAGTACGTTAATACGTATGAGCTGCTTAGCCCTGGACCTGACCCACAGTAGGCACTATTTCAGTGTTTGGTATTGCTATTATTACTTGGAAAGTGGACGCTTACTTTCAGGAAAGCACAGCATCCCCACCTGGATGCAGAAACAAACAAGGAAATTGAAATGAATTGACAGGTTTTTTTCCTTATACTTAAAGTTAACATACTTAGAAAAATGTGGCTATGTGATTTTGATGATACCACTTCCGTCATTAAATATCTTGGTCTCTAAGTATTCTCCATAAGTCACATAATATGATAGCCGGTTTCTTTCTGAATTAGGACTTCCTGAGTTCAGTATGAGCCATTCCAGATTGCTTCTACAGTAGAAGTACTTGTAAGTGTTGGGTTAGTAACATGGCTTATTGGCGGCAAGTAGGGCATCGTGGTGTAAGGACGTGATCTGAGTCTATTCCAGTCTGCCTTTGCTAGTCTGACGCTCTTCATTTTGCACTTTCATGGAATTCTTTGAAGTAATCGTGTTCTACTTGCAGGACATTTTTGCTGATCCCAGGCTTGCACTGCTCATGGAGATAGGGAGGCTTGAACTCAGACCTTGTCTAAAATTTTGACATTACTGTTTGCATCAAGGTATCTCCCGGTAGGGCAGGCAAGAATTGTGATCTTCAGAACTGTTATAGATTGCATTCTAAAACAGTGTTTTTTCAAATTTTAGCAAAACCTCGTGTGCTTCTAAGAAAGGCAGTTTTATTGACCTCCCCTCATAGATTTTTCTGGTCCAGTATATTTCGTTGGGGACTAGAACCTACATTTTTTTTTTCTCCTTCTTGGGCAGATCGCTTTTATTTGGTAGACAACCTCTACAGTCATAAAATCTGCTATCTGTCAAATTATTTTCCACAATACACTTCCCTCTTCCTGGCAAACAGGGTGTATGTTCACTGTATGTAAAAACTGCAAAGCAAGCAGTCACATAATATTGCAAAAATGAAGAAGTTGCTGAAAAATGAGACCTAACGCTATGAGTTTTTATTAATTACATTATAGTTAAATATATGCAGCTGATTGCCTCCAGAGATTTCAAAAGTATTCCATAGAAATTCTTTCATTTAAGGGCAGACTTTCCGTGAGGCATGCGGGCAGATATTTGTCCCTCTTTTCAGACCTAGAAACTGAGGTCTGCAACTACTCTATTTCATTCAAGGTTATGCAATTATTCCCCAAAGATTTTACTCAGATTTTCTGTAAAAAAAATTCAGTCCCAAGTTTCCTAGAACCTACATTTTCAACAATTGCCTCAGTTGATTATAATGCAATAGGGCCATTCACCCTTTGAAAAATACTGCTTTTGGACTTAGGAAAAACAAATAGAAACTCCATTATAAGTAAATTTGTTAAGATCTGTTAACAGTGAAGCTGTGAAATGATGTATGATTTCTGTATTGGACACAGCTTTATCTTGACATTCACAAATGTCCATTGTTCACCTATGATTGCATAATCATTTTATTTAAAAGGTCAGTCTGTAGGTGTGATATTCATGAACTTTATTGAGAGTTTTTTGACACCAAAAGTTTTTTTTTCATTTAAGTTACATGATTCCAATTTAAAAGTTTAGTATGCTTTGAATTCTAACAAACAAATGATGAAATGCTGGTCAATAATGTTTTTTATTTACTTGAGGATACCATGCAATTCATATTTTTGTGTCCAGATACCGGAAGTTAAAAACTTACTGTAGTTAAAAACTCCACACGAAGACAGCTTTAATGGACATTTGCTGACTGTCACCATGTAATCATTTGCCACCAAGAGTGCATTGTTCTCAAATATAATTGAAATAAAATAGGTACTATGCTGCTATAAACCTAAATAGCAGGAAAATAGTAGGCTAGACTCCCCCAGCTTGGTGAGGACACCTTAATGGAAACATAAATACCATAATCATATGCTTTTTGCATGCATTTTACCACTAAAGAGAAAACGAGGATTTTAAAAGGAAAGACCTTCATGAACTTGTTTTTCCCCCATTAAAACTGGAATCCAGTTGTGTCAAAAGGAAGTCTGGTGAATACAGAACAAAACTAATCTTCTTAGATACAGGCGGTTATTAAACATGTGTGCTCTTTTAAAAATGTTGGGTAATATAACAAAGTTGTATTTGCCATTCAAAAAGTCAAATGCCACTTTATTTACTTGCATTTACTTGGTATTCTTATCTCTGCTTTTCTTGAAATGTGAAAAGTCATTCTCAAATATAGGAAATTTCACTGTCATGTGAGTTTTGCAAGTTGGTGCAAAATTGCAAGTTGGTACTAATTAATGTGATCTACCCTGGGCCCATCTCAGTGTCCTTGACTGTCCATTTTGACCTTGGCCAGTTCCATTCATCTCAGCAAATGTTCTAAACTTTCTTGTTGCCTTCAGTGTGCCTCTCATCTCCAGAACTACCACCCACCTCCACCCGGGCTACTGGGCTCTCGTGCTGAGGGGCAGCTATCCTTCTCCCAGGCCAGCTCTGCAGATACTCTGCTGCATCCGGTCTCCCCTCTCAGCGCCTTTTTCGGCCTGTGCCTGCTGCTGACACTTCCATGTAGCTGGCAACCATGCTGATGTCTTTATCGGGCTGTTAAAAAAAAAAAAAATCCTTTTTTACCCTCTAGCTCTTTTCTGCCCTATTTTTCCCTCTTCACTTCTAATCCAAACTTCTTGAAAGGTTAATCTAGATTTGATACAGACTGCTGTATCTTCTCCCCCACATCTTGCTCTCTCAGTGCGGTAGGCAGACTAATGGCCCCCAAAGACCACCAGCCCTTAATCTGTGGGACCTGTGAATCTGTTACGTCATACAGCAGAAAGGACACTGCCGATCTCATTAAGGATCTTAAAATGGGGAGGTTTTCCTGGATTACCCAGGTAGGCTCAATGGAATCAGAAGAGTCTTCATAAGTAAAAGAGGGGGGCATGAGAGTCTGAGCAGGACAGAGAGTTGAAGATGCCAGGCTGCAGGCTTTGAAGATAGGAAAAGGCTGTGATTCAAAGAATGCAAGTGGATTCCAGAAGCCGGAAAGGCAAAAAAACAGATTCTCCCCTTGAACCTCCAGATGTAGCAAAGCCCTGCCAGTGCCTTGGTTTTAGCCAGTGAGGCCCATTTCAGATTCTGACCTCCAGAACCATAAATAACAAATGTGCATTACCTTAATTAAGGCAATGAGTTTGGGAGAATTGGTTATAGCAGCCATAGTGTATTTGTTTCCTAATGGCCTCCTAGATTCCTGATCCAAGAAACATTTCTGGATGTTTCCATTCTGGACAGCTCTGGGCACTCCTGAAGCTGTTCCCTTGCTTTCTGTGTGTAGTATGGCTATCTCCTGCTTCCTCTTTACTCTCTAATTTCTGGACTGTTTAAAGATTCTCTTCTATTTGCCCCCTACTTTCGGACTCCCTAGGAAATAGCTCTGGACCACTGCTGTCCCCAATGTTTTCTTCTTGGTTAAAGTTTTGGTTATGGGGGTGGGGGACACCACTGATGTGTAATCAACTCTAGCCCCATCATCACTTTTAAGCCCCAGATTCTTGGAGCTAACCACCAGCTGTGAATGCGTGTATGTGTCCCTCAGACATCTCAAGCCAACCTATCCAAAACTAAATTCATCAATTTTCATTCCACACCTCCTAGTTTCATAGGTCTAATCTCAAAGAAAGCCATCACCATCCACACGTCTACTCAAGCCCTAAGCCTTTCTTTTGCAGCCAGCCTCCCTGCCCCACGTCAGTCAGTGACAAGGCCCACTAACTTCATATTCTAAGTAATTCCAAATCCTCCCTCTCCTTCTGCACCACCGCACATGGCCACTAGCAGTGGCCTTCTGACTCTTCTCCCTGCCTCCCGTTCATTCTCCTCGAATCCCTACTTCACCCAAACCTGGAATTTTCTATCTAAAATAAAAACCTGACATCTCATTCATATTGACATCTTGGTTAAAATTATTCTGTGGCTGTTTATTGTCACCAGGCTGCAGTCTAAGCCCTCAGCATGGTGTCTGTGGGCCTCGAAGCCCTCCTGTTTCAGCCTCACCCCTAATTTTGTCACAGTGTCGTATTGGTTCACATTATACTTTCCTAACGGAGAATCAGTCTAAAAGTATAAATCCAACTTCATCTAATGCATGTGTGATTTAAGTGGCTCTTTGATGTTATATGTTCTGCAAATGTTAAATTTTGGTGAATAAAAACAAACAATCACCATTCATTAAGCTATTCTAATATAGAGATACAGCAATTAAATTAAAGGCTGAGGTGACATAAACAGCTCAACAAATGAAATCTTGAAAGTAATGAAGTCATAAATAAGGTCATGGCTAATTTTAAAGACTTCTTGTTTAATTCTTTTTGTTGATTAACATTGCCTGAAACCATAATTTGTTTGTAGAAGTACTGTGTAATGGGGGTTGTTTATATATCTATTTTAGCCTTAGAGAAGGTTTAAATATTCTACAGAAATATGAGGATACGTGAAAACTGTTTTAGACCTGGGAAGTTAACAGGCGACTAGTTCTCCAGCACAGTATGTTCGTTTTTGTTTTAATGACTTTGCCTTTGCCGGGCTCTGAACTTCTGGGTCTTTGAAGATGAGCCGGCCACACTGGGGTCAAGCTGCTTGCTATTTCATTTGCTGTTAGCCTTCTAACAGAGGCTCCAAGATCTTGCTTTGGCAGCTTGGCGTGATAACTTATCTTTGTATTTTGTCCCAACTGCCCGGTTCTCCTATCCTTAAGACAGTCCAAACCCTTGGATTCAGGTACCAATCTTTCTAGCATTTAGTGGTCTTAGGTTGGTGTTTTCTTTCTTACTCCTGCACCAGTCAATCAGTCAAATATTCATATAAATTCATGAGGATTTATTTGGAGCCCTGTTGTGAGATGCATTTTCAACTTCTTGGGAGATTTTTGTCAAGACCTGAATCCAAAATCCATTTTTAAATTAACTTCCCAGATGTTCTAGAGCTTTCCCTTGGGCCCTCCGCCTCTCAAGCCGTCAGTGTGAGTGATTATTTAATTATTCTCTGTTCGTGGACTGACTCCTTCTCTTTCCACCAGCACCCCACTGGTTGATCTATGTGAGTAAGGAAGAAGCAATAGTTGATTAGAGCAGATATTTGTTGTCTTTTCCAATCAAGAAAGTGGTTGGGAACTTCTTAGCTTCTTCCATTTAAATAGATGTGTATATGGAAATAAATTTTCTATATATAGAAGTGGAAAAATAAACTTTACTGTTACAGAACAGAAAGTGACTAGACAATTCATATATTCTATGGATATAGTAATTACTTGAATATGCATTTGAAATTGCATAGAAGTGACTCAATAAATGTTCACAGAATGAATCAGTGAATGGATATATATTTGTGTATACACATTTGTTACACTTCCAGTTATTTTTAAAACTGAATTTTCTGTATCAGTTTATACCTTTCATTATTCATTCTACCTGATAGACTGTACAGGGGTCATATTGCTAAATCCTTAGGAATACAGAATCTTGAAAACGCAGTTGACCCTTGCACAACAATGGGGTCAGGAGCGCCAACCCCCTTGCACCCCATATAGTCAAAATCTGCCCATAACTTCCAACTCCCTTAAAACTTAACTACTAACAGCCTACTGTTGACCAGAAGCCTTACAAGTAACATAGTCAATTAACACATATTTTGTATGTTATATTTATGATATACTGTATCCTTACAATAAAATAAGGTAGAAGAAAGAAAATGTTTAAATCAAAAGGAAAATACATTTGCTGTATTGCACCGTACTGTATTTCTTTTTAAAAATCCACATGTAAGCGGACCTATGAAGTTCATGCGTGTGTTGTTCAAGGGTCAACTGTATTTATTCTCAAAACAAAATTCTTTGGGCCAAGGGAGTGTCTCCAAACTGATTCCTTCTGGCAAAGTGACGGGTGGGTGGGTGGTTCTTTCAGCTTAACTTTTCCAGTAATAAGTTTACTATACTTTTAAAAGATAAACAGATGTTATTGGGCAAGAAACGAACCTTAGCCTGAATTTGTGCTTTTGTATTATCCTTGTTTTCACTGAAATCCTTGGTTAACCCCGAGAGGGCCTCCCCACCCCGACCCAATTCATAACAAAAGCTCAGACTATCCTTGTCAAAGGAAGCGTAAGACCTCCAGGCATCTGGAGGACTTCCTGGGTGCGCCTAAATTCAGACTAAGATTTTGTGGCTTGGAATTGATTGGTGATGTCAGTCTGAACAGAGGAACTAGATAAAGTCTGAATTAGAGAATATGTTCAAAGATACCATACTTTGAGCTTTAATGTACCTCCACCAACTCAGATGAAGGGCTAACAGTGTTTCACTTGGCAAATCAGCAGTTTTTAAACTTTACCTTAGATTATTTTTATCCTCATTTAGATATCAAGTTTGCTTTCTTTTTGTTTAGATGAAACTCATTTGTTGATTCGACCACCATGGAAATAGAAAATGATTATTCCAAATTCTCTTAACACAAATTCTCCTCACATCTCATTTCTATTATAAATTTATATAAAAAAAAGAATTTAATTGTGAAAAGATGAAAATTCCATTATAGATTCTCAAAAGTTGTAAATAGTGGCACCTAAAATAATTGTAAATCACTCACCTAAGAAATACTCTGCTATAGTTTCATGTTGACTTCACATAATTCTGGAATTGTAAAATATATATCCACTCTGAAAAGTATATTGTTGTCTTCCATGAAGAAAAATGTGATTTAAAAGAAAAGTTTGCATTCCAGAACTTACTGATTATCATGACTTGAAAACAATTCCAAATAAATCTGCATGATGACCAAATAACAGATACCTTTCTTCTCAGGTCTCTGCTTTTATACTTTATGGGTCATGTAATGCCAGGTACAAAGTCTGAAGTGCAGTAGTCTTTTGACAGTTATATAATAAATTGGACCTGCTTCAAGCACTTAGGCAGAGAAATGTAGTAAAGTAAAAATTTAACTCCAAGTTTGTTTTAAATTTGCATGTCCCTTAGAATGCTTAAAGATGGTTGCGAGAGGGTGTGGGTAGGATGCAGATGGAATTGGGGGATCCCGAGGGAGACATGGAGGGTCCTTCAAACAAGTTATGCATTACCTGTCTCCCAGGAGTACTGTGACCCTACTAGTCATTGTGCGTTTGGGCAGTTCTGCTGATTTTCTGCCAACGGCCGGCAGTGTTCAGACTGATGAGAGTTTTCTCCAAATTTCACAAAATCACCATGTGGTCTGGGGCAGAGAGGAGGAGGAAGACCTAGAAAAATGACTTAAAATCTATATAATTATGAGTCTGAGGCAGAGGAGTTTATTTTTGTTTTGTAAGCTGCATTAACATAACTTTAAAAAAATCACCTGCTTTGTAGCAGAAACTAAAGATGAAGATAAATGCTTCTCATTATTCTCTTTTTCTTCCACATCCTACTTTCCTTTACTCTGTGTGTTTAAGTTTTGGGAAATATTCAAGAACTTAAACTATCTGAACAGCCCAAAGTACACATTCCTCTTCCAGCCTCTGTGGCTGTGCGTTCACCTCTCTGGCCGTTATTTGGTGGCTACTGTGTGCCAAGAATCGTGGAAGGTGTCTGAGATACAGAAACGAGCAAGACCTAGTTAACAGTCCAAGCTCCCCTCACTCGGTGTCACATGACAGGCCACACACAGTATCTTGTACATAAGAGTGACGTGAATTCTGTGGGGTGCTAAGGAGACGGCATCAGGTTGGGGAAAGAGGGGCTTCCAATAGGTGGTGTGCTTGCACTGCATCCCGAATGGGTCAGAGCTGTATCATATCCATATTCTTTATATATATTACATATATCAATAAACTGACCTAGTTTTGACTGGCAGTGCTGCCTAGTTAGGGTGCTGGATTTGTTCATTGCTGGTCAACATTAAATATGGTCAACACCTTGCTCTGTAAATTCCTTAATACTTCTGCCCCTAAGAGCCACTGGCAGAACTGTGGCTTTTCTCTCTGAGTGATCTGACTCTTGGAAAAGTTTTACAGGATTTCAGCAAGCAAGACGCACCCAGCCTCTAGGGCTCCTCGTGTCTTGAACCCTTGGGTAAGCGGAGCCTTGAGTCCTACAAGATGAGGTACAGCCTGGACTGCAGGCCCTTCGGGGGCAGCCCGGTGGTTTCTCTGTGGGCGGGTTCAGTATCCAGGGCCCCTGGGGAGAGCTGAGGCTGGTGATGCTGACCTTATGGATGGTTCCAAAGTAGATCTTTGTGGATACTAATTCTTTAGTATAGTTTCACTTTAAGCATTTGAGAATTAAAATTCTTATTTTGACCATTCAGGACTGTCATGACATGTGATTTGTAATACTGCTTGGGACCGCAGGCTTTGCTGGATCATCAGGAGAGATGCAGCTGCATTAGTCAGTTGCAGCTACTAGACACAAACTACCTTATTAGGCCAGTTCAGAAACATTGGCAGACCCCATGACATCAGGACTCCCTTCTTCCTTCTAATATTATTTCTAAGGAGTTTTGTTTACAGCTGGGAGAGTCTCCTGAATCTCTCTCTGTAATGGATGAAACTAAAATGTGCTACCCCGGTTTCTTTTAAAGATCACCACATCTTGGAATTGTCTTGGTTTTGCTCTAAGAGCTCCAGGCAAACTGGATGTAGGTGTAACATGACCCTTGCTGGCTGAAGGGTTTACAGCACTCAACAATCCTATCCCACTTATAACTGAAACAGCGTGTTGCTTGATTTTTCAAAGGGCAGGTATGCGCTTATTTTTACTGGGACTTCTTTTACAGCTCTTGCATGAGAGCTTTACTTCATTGCTTTTACATGTAGTTTATTCTTGAAAATGTTTAAAAATCAAACAACTATGCCAATTCCACCCACACATATGTACCCAGAGGTTGGGTGAGATTGTGTTCCTACAGAGGTGAGATATCATGATGAAAGTAATGATGTTGGATGCTGAAGGCATTGGTGATAAACTCTGCTATCTTGGGAGAAGCTGGGACTAATGTAGGTCCAAGCCAGGGCCCCTGTCATCTGTCCCCCCATGCCGATAGGGCCAGGCATACAGAGCCAGGCATCATCCTTTGTCGTGGACTGATGTCCTTTGAGAGAGCTTTCTGGGCTCTGCTGCATGGTTGCACACGACCGTAGCATGAGTTTTCCCAGAGGGGCTTCTTCCTGGGAACTGCTCACTGCCAGCAGTGGGAAGCAGGGCCGCTGGGCATGCAGTCAGTCCGGGAGTAGGAGACAGGCGAGGTGGCTGCAAGGCGGCTGGCATTCCAAGCACACTCTAGGGCATCCCGGAAGCCTCAGGCTTAGGAGGGACAGGGTCCCAGGCGCTTCCACGTGGAATGCCGTGCTCCCAGAACTGCTCGGCCGCCTCGTCCCCACCGCAGGCGGGCCTGGGGACTGGTAACAGGCAACACCGCCAGCAGGCACTAAAGTGAGTTAAATCAAGGAAATACAAATAAATTTAAAATTGTAATTCTCCCCTCCTCTTTCCCTGGACCCCCTGACTACCTTCCTGCTTTATTTTTCTTACTAGGCTCATTATGTGATGATATGGTACCGTCGTACTTTAAAAATGCTGTTTATCATTCATCACACTTTAAAAATGTTGTTTATCATTCATTTCCAACAATTAGCATGGAGTTCCATTTTAAAGTAGGAGTGTGCCTATTGTGTTTATGGCTATATTCCAAGGGCTGCCACCTTGGCTTTCAAAACTGTTAAATCACAAATGAACAAACCAAACTCCTCATCAGCCCAGCAAAGGCGGTTTGTGGAGTGTCTGTGTGCATGACAGGGAAACCTGCACGCTGTGTGTAAGTAGAGGTGAGCTGCTTTACAGAACAAGTGTGGAATTTCTGTTAGCAAAATGTAGTTAGGCACTTCAGTTGCTAAAACCCCTTTTGCTTATGCTCAATTCCATACTCCTTACAGGTTTCTTAACGTTTCTGCCATTTTGGGAGCGAGAGAGCGATGACGTGATTCAACACCATATGGCACTATATGCCATGGTAGGCTCTGCTATAGGTGTGCTTAAGAGCCAAGGCTGAACTCACATCCCCGCTCTTCCAGGTGACCTTCTGTGCCTCGCTTTTTGCTTCCGTAAAATGGGGATAATTATAGTACCTGCCTCATGAGGGTTTTTTTGGGGGGGGGGTTAAATAAATGACTACACGTAGGGCACTTTGAATACTGCCTGGCATATAGGAAGAGTCCAGTAAGTATTAGTTGCTATTATTATTGTTACGCTACCATCAGCTTCATCCTCATGATCCGTATGCTTGCATTCTAAGGACATGTAGAAGCTAAAAAGTTCACTTCATAAATTGTTTTAAGGTGAGTGTGACATATGATGGTTCTGTATTCTTTTCAGCATCTTTTATATATGTAAAATCTTATTTGAGTTTTTTCAGCTCTTTATTTTAATGCTCCAGTTGATGTCTGCAGCTTTTTACATTGGTATGCTGGCGCTGAAATGTGGCCATTTCATTGATTTCTGTGGTCAGGAAACAGCTTGGTTTGCAGTGTTTAACTTGAATAGCCGCAGATTCATTTCCAAAACAGGAAAGTTCGGTGAACGAGGCCTGTGATATTTGAAGACATGAATGAGAGTGACGCAGGCCCAGAGGACTGAGCCAGACCCTCCCCAACCTTGGGATAAAAACGTGGACGATTCCCACCTTTGGAGGGACGATTTACTGCTTTCCTCCTGGAAGTGTGGGGTGGAATCATAGGGCCATTTTAAATAGCTCTGTGATACATTTAAATAAAACTACCATGTAATTGCATAATATTAATATTATAAATGTCTTATATTCATTATATGGTAATTAATTAAAATAAGGTTCAGTGTTAATAAATATATAGTACAGAGTATGGTAAACAGGAAACGTCCCTTGTGATGTTTCTTAATTCCCAGCTTGAAAACGATAAATCAAATTTGAAAAGGGGCTTAATTTTTTTCTTTTATGGTGTGTCTTTTTCTGGCACACTTTGTCCACTTACCTGAGATCATCTATGAACATGCCTCACAAAATGAGGTCTCATTATACCTGAGGATAGCTAAATGCCCATCAAGGAATAAGCAAATGTGTCAGAGTTGTTTTAATTAGCTAGGTGTGATTTAAAGGTTGCTGAAATCAAAAAGGCTTATTCATTTTTCATCAGTAATCACTTACCTTAATATTTCATTAGAACCTGCTGATTTGCAGCCCTCCTTCTGGGCTTTGATTCATTATGACTGCAGACATAATTTAACTTTCCCTCTTTTTCCCATTCCGTATTATACTCTTTCATCTCTGAGACACTGTTAAGATGTTTCCAACATTCACAGGGATGCTAATTGATCCAACTTTTTTTTTTTAACTGTACTTAAAGAGTTCTAGGCTGTGGAAAGCTGGATGTGTGTATGTGTGTTCGTGTGTGTATGCATGCACATGCTTAAGCAGGTTTTTTTCATCATTTAAACAGCTGGTAGGAACATGCAAGTTTTCTATTTCATATAGTCTGAGAATAAGGACTGCTATATAATATGCCAAAGTCAGGAAGTAAATAGTTTGGACACATTCTTAGACTATGCCCTCATTTGAAAGAACAAAGCATCTTGTGTGCGGCATACCCAGCAAATGAGATCACTATCTGTGCATGTACCTTATTTTCAAAACATATCTCTGGTTGCTTTAGATGCAGACTTGCACTCGGCCTCGAATGTGTAGTGTGCCTGTGTGTCTTCAGGTGGTGGCATTGCCCCAGCTTCTGTGACGCAGCCTCGGGAGTGCAGCCCAGACGCAGCGAAGCGGAGAGGGTCCTCCTGTTAATGTGATGCATTTGTGAGAAGAGCCCTCCTCTTCTTAAACTCACAGACAGCCCTCTGACTGTGTGTGACCGATCCCAGCCAGAGGCAGCTCAGACGGGGTGGGAACCTGATGGGAGCCTCTTAACACCCAGAGTTCCAAGCACTTCTCCTTAAATGCACAGATAGGTCCTGTGTTTTTTGGAAGTATCTGATGTAAAACATGAAAACATACCCAGCATAGACTGCAATTCTGACAAGCTGATGCTAGCAACAACAAAAAAAATAGATGAATAGATAGATATTTTCATTTTTTTCCAGATTAATTAGGAAGTACATCTGTCTTCTACAGAAGAATGGCTGTCTGCTAAAGCCATGTTAAACAATTTATACAAAGCACATGTTATTAACTTTGATTAGCTGTACTTGTTTTGTGCCTGAGCAAAAATTGTGAAAGGTGGAGAAATAAAAATATATGTGCTGAAAAATTTAGTAAATGTATATGTGTTCAGAAGTATTTTTATTGAACTGGAACCTTTTTGTCTACGTTTTATTTCCCAGAAAACTGAATGCTGACTTTTCTCATGTTCCAGATTCCTATTCCAGAGATATGTCTCAAAAAATTTACAAGCCACCAATAGATACAGAAATATCTACTTAGGGAGAATTAAAAGAACACTGATGTGTTAGGAGATACTAGCCACCCCCTAAACACTGTAAATCCTTGTTTACCCAGAGCTACTCTTTCCATTTTGCTTCACTTTGGAATGTTTGTTGATAACTCTTTCCATAAAACAAATACTTTATTCTTTCATAATAGAGGTAACAGGACTTGCTCTGTGTTTGTGTATTTCAACAATTCTAGTCTTTGCATGTGATGGTCTTGAAGATTGCAGGAAGACATTTTAGGATGGAGTGTTGTACAGTGTCTCTTTGCTGGACTTTACCTTTGCGATCTTCTCAAACTGCCCATCCAGCTTTACAGTCTTTGTTCTACGGGCGAATGCAGGTATGAGCCAGCCAGTAGGGTGGTAATAGTACACCCATGTGGCTTTACATTCAGAGCTTGGCTCTGCCACGCCCTTGGATATTTGGCAAGTTATTTAATCTCTCTGAGCCTCGTTAATAAATTCATCTGTATTTAAAATTTTTTTGCCCCATTGCTAGACCATATGTCAGCTGTGTCCTGATTTTTATATTTAGAAAATATGTTCTTCGTAACCATGCACCATGATCTGTGCTAGAAACTACTGGAGCAAAAAGAAAAATACAGATCCAGTCTATGATAATAATACTCTTCTAGTCTTTTGGGAGAATAACAGACGGATTTAAATAACACAACCAGTTTTATTGACCATGCTGTTTATTTTTAATAGCTAGACCAGAACGGTTTGATTGACTTTTTAAAAAGTCTGGTATGTTTTTTGCCATATGGACAAGGCCATATCTAGACTGCCAAGCTAATAAGCCTTCTTTTCCCTGTCAGTGAACTGTGCAAGTTGTTAGCAAAATGTTTTATTTCGGATTGATCCATTTTCCAAGCTCTTGGTGATATAAACGCCCATCTTAAGAGATAAAGTGCAGACTGATTCATCAGACATTGGAAATTTGTTGCACCAAAGACTGGAGGCAACGGGTATGTGAAATGATGTAGGAAGCAGGGTGCACGGTGTGGTTGGGGATGCCTAAAATGTTATAAACTACCCAAAATCAGTTGATTGTGGGTACTAACTGGTGTTGTAACACTTCTTCGGAATGGTGTTCTAACACTCAAAGAATGTAAACACGGGAGTTTAGTAATACTTGGGTGTGACATATTTTTTTAAATGGTCAAAGCCTAATTTAGCCCAATTTCTGAGATGTGGCCCTTCTTGACTAACCACCCCATGTGTTCAGTCAGTGGATTCCGTGAGGGCTCTTCCTCCGGTTGGAGAAAACTTGTCCAGTTCCTCTCAGAGTCCCCGAAATTGTTCCTCTTGGTGCTGTCTGGGAAGTAACTGTTCTCACAGGGTCATTCCTGCCTGGCCTTTCAGGGCCTTTCCATCTCCTGCCCAGTGTGCGGCTCACGGACCAGAGAGGGCCCATGCGGGTCTCTGCATTCCACTGCTCTTTCCCTGGGTAGCCCCTTCCTCTCGGGTGATTGTCCCACCCGTTCTGACCACCCCAGCCTCTCCGAGACGAGAATTCCATCTGGGTGACAGTAGTGCCGTGTGATGTCACTTGTGACGCTGTGCGCGGGCAGTTGTCACCAGAGAGAAAGGGCAGGAATCCCCGCATTTGTTTTCTCTCCTTGGGGATTACAGTCCTCATCTTCCTTATCCCCAGTTTCTAAAAAGAGTTGTTTCCTGTATTTTTCTGGTTTTTCCTGTTGCTTATAGTGAGAAGGTAATTCTAAACGACTTACGCCCTCATTGCCGGAAGTGGACACCTCTGGTCTGCCAAGGACCTCTTGGACTCACATCAGCCTTGCTCTTGACCACTCACATGGGCTTCAGCCCCTCTCCCTCTTTCAGACTCTTTTCAAGCGCCCGCATTGCCACATCTGGAGACCGTAGCACAGTCTTCCTCCTACTCATCCCTTGTGAACCATTTGGTATTTGAGACTGCTCCTACACACCTCCTGGGAAAGGCATCCACATCTGATTGACAGCATGCTCTTCCTCCTTTGTCTCTTATTCTCCAATGTATGTCACTTTGCTGACCTCCCCTGTCACTTACAGGTAGTTGATTCCCAAACTGTGGTGCGTGGAGCCGCTCCATTGGAGCACCGCACTTCCTTCCCCCTTGTCTCTCTGGGTATCCTGATAGCATCACGAACTCAGCACTGACAAATCTGGTGTTACCTTTCTTCTCCAACTGTGGTCGCCATGGTGTCCACTCCCCCCAGCTCCTTCCTTCATCCCCATATCTAGTTGTGAGCTTTTATTGAGTCCATTCCTATACTGTTTGTCTAATCAGTTCTTCCACACCTATTTCATTTTCTTGATTCAGGGGTATAGTCTCCCTTGTCTGAAGTAATAAAGTACACCCCTCTCAACAACCTACGATCCACCTTGCCCAATCCTGTCAGCATTACCTTCCTAACATCTAGTTTGGATGGTAGGACACCTGCTGAAAAGAAAGCTGACAGCAGAATCAAATTGAAGCTTCTGGGTGTGGCATTCTCCTCCTGGTGCAACCACCATAGTCTTTCTTTTTTAAAATTTGAAGTATAGTTGATATATAATATCATATTGATTTCAAGTGTACAACATAATGATTCGATAATTGTCTACATTATTAAATGCTCACCACAATGAGTGTAGTTACCATCTGTCAATATACAAAGATACTACAATACCATTGACTATATTCCCCACTGTAATCTTAATCCTCTGTATTTGTGTTCACCAAAACTCCAGTTACTCTAGGTATTTCCTTTCTAAAATATGTTAGCCATTCTCCTATCTCTGTCCTCATTACGTATACTAATATTTTTTTAAATCAGTCTGGAACTAATGCATACAGTCTGCTGTATTCCTATGTTTAAAATCCTAATCCTCTGAATGCCATCTCTTCTGCAAATTTAGTACATCTAGTTGGAATGAATCTTTCCTCTTCCTTGGATTCAAAACAGTTTGTATGCTTACTAATGTCTTCCATAAATGTTTATACAGAATAGTTAGAAGCTATCTATATCCCCTCTACTTTTTGCATGATTTGTAATTTTTCCTATGTTCTCTGAGCATCTTCCTTGGTGATGGTGGCAAAATATTAAGCCATTCCCTGAGAGCTATTTTTAGGTTTTATGCTGCTGCTAGAAAACAATCTCATGCATAGGGACTTTGTGATCGCTTTGTACCTGAGTGACTTCTATAAAGAGATAAAGACTTATCTATAAGGAGATAAGGATAAGGACCATGTCTTATTCACCCTATACCTTCCAAATGCTTTTGTAAATTTTTGGAGAATTTAAAGGTGGGTGTGTAGGATGAACAAATACAAAAATTTTGACTTAAAACTGTTTAATGATTTGATGTGTTTATTTAAGAAGATTCTTTTATATAGCATGTGACTTCATGTAAGAATTACTTCGTTTCTAAATATTAGGTATATATAATTTTTCAGTAACTTATCAATGACATAGAACTGAATATATCACTGTACAAATCCATTATTACACTGTAATTTATTTTGCTAGGATTACCCTCCCACCTGCACAGATAGCTAATTCAGTATTGATAAGGTTGCATTTTTTTTTTCTTGGTACATTTCTTAAGGTCATGATCATGATAATCTTTCTACTGATAATGCCGGATTCAAGACAGGCATTAAGGAAACAGAATGGAGGTTATTTTGGGGCACTTCAATATCTCTTCCCTTCTTGTTTATGTTTTCTTCCTAGGGAATTATTCACACACCACTGGGCACTATGTTTAACTAGACACAACATTTTGCTGATTTCCTTTAAATGTTTCCTGAGTAAGAAACATATTATCCCTTAATCAGCTTCTTTTGAGATGTTTGTGTACACTAAACAAAGTCCTATTCCAATTAGTTTCAAATTCCAAACAAAAGCTCTGGTAATTAAACATTGTCCGAAGGAGCATCATAGTACTATACTGCAATATTGAAGGTGATGTGCAGCAGAAACAATATTAAACCTATTAGCATGTTTATCAATGTAATTGATCAGGTATATAAAACGCCTGTATACTGACAAGTTTTTTCTTGCAAACCTAAACACTGTGTGAATTTGGGAAACTTATCACCTCCATTCCCTTTTCTGTAAGATGAAATAACTGTATACAAAAAACAAAAAATAATAATCACTGTCTTGTAGGCTTGGTTGGGGTAAAGGGGAATATATAGGTAGAGCATTTGGCATAGCACATGCTAAATAAAATATATTGTGCAGGTCAAATATCATGACAAAAATATAATATGATTTAAAATATTCTCCTAATAAATAGATCTTGAAAATTCATTAAGTAGCACAGTTACTGAAAAAGCATTCAGTTTGGGCACATTGTAAAATTTTGGACAACTTCTTGGACTTAATTTTAAATGGAATTTAATCTGTATAAACTAATGGCCAAATGGTACATAAAATGAGATAATCCCTGACTATTGACTTCGTGGGCAATGTACTTAATATATGTTGGATATGCATAACAATGTTTTACCTATCTATAGTTTTCTGGGTATTGCATTGTGAATGCGGGAATCAGCTGGGATGAGAGCATTTCAAACTTGGAGTGTCAGTAGATGAACCACTATAACATTAATTGGTGATAGAATTTATTTCATAATGTGTGTGATCTGTTGCAGTGGTGAAATAGATTATTTTTAGATTCCCATAAAAAATTGTTTTCTCACTGGATAATTATAATTGGCTCTGTGTGTAACACAAATTTTAAATATTTTATGTTATTAGTAACACCAGCATAACATAGGAGTTAACAGGATAGAAATGCAAATACATTTTCCTGTTTCTTAAACTGTGGCTGCAAACAGAGAATTGGTTCTGTAAATTATTTTTAATGTGCACACTTTTTAACAAGGTCCTTAAAGTGGTAATCATTTCTCAGTTTCCAACATCAAGGGGTACTGATGGTTTGACTGTTGTAATGTCGCTTTTGTTGGTGATGAAATACTGGTTTTCATTAAGTTTTATGTCAAAAATAACTTCTTTAGAGTAATAGATTTCTACCATTTTAACACTGGAAGGAATCGGACTGAACAGTCCCTTATTTTACAGAAGTGGGAACAGGGGGGTTGGGTGCAGATGAAGGTAGTTGCTCTCATTGTCATCTTTCCTCCTGAGAAGACTTGGTGGCACCTGATGCGGAGTCAGGACACCTGTGGGCTGCTGGGGCCTCTGTCCTCAAGTGGAAGTGCTGCCTTGGTCACTGGGTTATCAGTAGCCTTTCCACAAATTTATAAAGTAGGGATAATTATACCTGGTTGCCAATTACAAAGGGAAATACACGGATGAAACAGTGTATATGTGAATATAAGAATATAAAGCTCCATCTGTGTGTTGTATCATACTGTTATTATTACCTGGCCTAATGACTCTTCCAGGACCTCTAGAATATGTCAAGTAAGTGAGTTCATGCAAAGATGTATGTGATAGCACCTTTGAAAAGTAGAGCACACCTTTGCATGCCAGCAGGCTATCGGAATACTCCTAGACTTAGATATTTCTGTTATAAACAATACCCAGGCAGGGTCTAATTGGACTTCAAGTGACAAGAGATATTTTTTAAATAACTCAGTATACACAATATAAAGAGTTATGACCAGATTTACTTCAAAGTGAAATTAAGCAGGTACAGTTAGCTGTTTGTCTGTGAGTAAACAATTAAAGCGTAATTTAAATGTTTACCACCCTTTTTATTGAGAACTTGGTAAGGATGCTCTGGCCTAGGATACGTGGGTCCATTTTCTCTGAATGTATGTCCTCCTTACTCCCACTGGCCCAAGTGGCTCTGCACACCTGGCTGGGTCTGTTGCCATTTTTCAGTTCGTTACAGTTTCTTGTTCAGAATCTCGAGGTCCCTTCTTTGCAGTGGTGGCTGAGCCCTGTACACCCTGCTAGACCTGAAAGTACTCACTCTGTTTTCTTGCTTCTATCACCCTTCATCAGTGTCACTCTTCTGTTTTTATTTTTTTCTGTATTTCTCCTGTTGTTAATCCAGTTTCGTCTTTTCACTTCTGTACACTCTGGACACTGCAGTACTTCTGCTGAGGCCTGCCTGGCCAAATGCGCTCCAGCCTGGGGCCACCGCGGCCCTCCCCGGGGCCGCTGCTGCTCTGCACTCTCCGTATCTGGCCACAGGGGCCTCTTTGGAGCCCCTCAGCCAGGCCGAGAGGAGTGTTCCCATGCTAGTGCCTCTGCCCTTGTCATGTTTTGTCTGCTGGGTGCTCTGTTTTGGATCTCGACCTGACCAGCATCTTCCCCGCATGAGGGGTCAGCTCGAAGTTTCCTCTTCATAGTGGTCATTCCTGGTGCCCATTCTAAAGCCTCAGGCTGCCCCAGCCCCAAGCCCTCTCTAGCCTGTTCCTCTTCTTTAATTCTTTACATCCACATATCCCCACCTCACATTGCCCTGTTCATTCATACATTTTATTTCTAATTCTACCCTTGAATATTGTTCCACAATATTCATCAGTCCTGTCTATGTGTGTATCTGTAAGCTCTTAAACCATGGCTGGCAAGCAGTAGGTTCTAGCTGATATTTACGTATGTATGTATATATGTTTTCTTGTATGCATGTAGATTTTTGTGTGTGTGAATGCGTGTTTGCATACATACTTGTCTGCACGTATGTTTGTGTATGTGTATATGTTTGTGTTTGTATGAATGTTTATATGTTTGTTTGTGGGGTGTGGGTTCCATGCCACCTGCTAGGTTAGCACACTTACCTACTCTCAGAAGATCTTGCTGGGTGAAGGGGTGTCTGACTCCTGGTGTGGCACCAAGAGCCAGTCAGTTCCCACCAGGGGCAAAACAAGACTTCTCTTTCTGTTGCTCTCTGTTTCTGATTCTTAAAGCACCCCCTTTTCACCAAATCCAAAAATCCTACCTTGCTTCAAGGCTATATTTAAAACGTTTGGCTTTTTTACATATCAAAAATTTTGCTTTCAACCCTCCTTGCATGCCTTCTAAAAAGTTCTTCAATAGAATATAATGGAGAGCTTCTAGAAACTGTTATCATTAAATTAATATATATTAATAGTATGATTCCTTTCAATAAACCTTAAAATTATCTTACTGTTAAAGTAATATTTTGTTATATAAAACTTAGAAGATACAGAAAAGGAAAAATCATCTCACCCAAAAATAATAACTAACATTTTAGAGTACATTCTCAGATATACCCCCACAGATCGATATTTGCATATGTGTACTTATTCAAAACTAAAAGTAGAATTATATTATACATAACTCTTCTCTAGTAACCTGCCTTTTTATTTAATATGTTATAAACATCTTTCCATGCCAGTAAGTATTCTCTTACAAGAGCATCTTTTAAATGCCTGCACTATTTCGTTTTATGGATTTATCTTGATCAGATTTCTTAACCACCTATGCCTTAGTTTTCTTGTCTGTAAAAGGGAATAATAACAGTGCCTTTACTAGTCTAAGGAAACAAAATGAATAATACACATAAGGCACTGAGAATAGTGCCTGTCACATAGTAAGTAGTCACGGATTATTAGCTGCTGTTTATAATTATCAATTTCCTACTATCTTTCAACAACTTAAAATGTACTACGATCTATCCTACTCCTATTTTATGCAACTCTGAGTATGTAATTGTATTTTAGTAATAAAACATTTTTAAGCTCTAAAAAATACACATTTTCTTCATTTTCAAATAATATTATCAAAAGACGGTAGGGCATTTCTACTTAAGGCAAATCCCAAATTAAAGACACTTTGGTTTCATAAAAGAGATTGCCTTAGGGGTTTCCATGTGAAAGTAGAAGGTGGTCCCACCTCCCTCCACATATGTCATCCTTGGCCCTGCCAGCTCTTTCACATGACCTTCTGCTAAAGGTTGATGTTCCACCAGGCTGTTTCAGAAAGAAATATGGGCGGGTACCCTCCACTGTGACTGGACTTGTTCCTCTAGATTCTCTTATTTCTTTTCCCTTCTCAGGGCTCGTTGGACATCTAGCCTCAGTGGTAATACACTAAAGAAAGTACATATGAGAGTTGAGTAATTCACCAATATTCTTCAAGTGTGCACATGACCCTCAATAAAAAGTTACTCTATTTAAAGTAAACCTTCTTATTTTGAGCCTTTTCTCTCATTAGGCTAAGGATGTAAGTAAATAAATTAGAAATGCTGAACTGTTTATTATTTTGGACTGGTTTTAAGCTACTTTTCTCTATTTCTATGAAATCTATTCCCCCTTTTAAAATATGTAAAAGTTAAAATTTTGATTCTAAAGTTACATATATTTTTTAAAATCTGTATTTATTCTTGGTCATATAGTGCAGTTCTTCAGAGCTCTAAAGAGAATGCTGTGTAGGCTTTAATTAAGGTGACACCGTGTATCTATTATTGTTTTCTCCGTTTCATGAGTTATTCAATCTTTCTTATAGGGGCAGGTTCGAAGATAATATCTTCAAGGTAGAGTCAGCTTCAAAATGAACATCCTTCCTTTGACTACTACTTCTCAGAAGTCAAGGGAAGTCTGTACTGCAATTTTCTAAAGAATTTTCTCTGATTTTGAAATCTTTATTATGTTTTCCTTCAAAAATGCCATATCATCTTTCTTCTCATTCTCAGTCTAAACCAGTTGTTGGCTGCCAGCTTCTTTGTCTTGGGCCCATATGTGTGGGAGATACTTGGAACTGAAGGAGTTTGTTCGTACTGCTGACATTTGTATTGTTTAAGTGGAACTGGCTATTGAAAACTACTAACACAAAACCTCAGCTATTCCTTTATGAATGCATCAAAGATCCAGACCAAATTTAAAAACCAGGAGAGCCTTGTTGAGCTTGAATATGTTAGGCTATGAAATGCACCCTGGGTTTTGAGGAAGAAGTGAGCACATTTATAGCTTTAATTACTCATTTGGGATACTACAGTCTGTTGCCAAAGCCAGTTATCATCGGCTTTGATTAGAAATCAGGAAAGACAGCTGCTGAAATGCAGAGTGAAAAGAATTGTATTGGATTAGAAAGGCGTTCTTTTGAATCTGAAAGAGAAGGAAAGCATCTTTGGGAAACATCTGAATATGTATTTATTTTAATAATTGAATGGCTAGAGGTATAGTACAGTATATTGTAGGTTGGAGTGGTTTCATTATTAAATTAATCGCCTTTGTTCAATTCATCTAGAAATTCCTATTGGCTGCTGTAGTCGCTTTCCTTTTTAGCTCCATTTTGATACAGTGTTACATCCCTATTTGTGGGTTGAAATGTGTCAGTATTCATAAACTAAATTCATGAACCATCTTTCCAATCATTTGGGCTGATGAAACACCATTTACCAGTGTGAAGCCAAGCCAGAAGAGGCATATAAAATAATGCATTCAAATGCTAAGCTTAAAAAGACAGTGTTCTTTATTCCCAATACTATGTACATGGAGAAGTACTTGAGCCTTATTATTTCAGCAGTATAATTTTGGATTATAATATATAGCAGAATAATGTCCTATGTAAATGCTCATAAGTAACTCAAAATATCAGAGTTAAATCCACATGTATGTGTACATGATTTGTAAGCTGAAAAGATGTGTCAAGATTTACTTTCTGCCTTTTGAAAGCTGTTTGAGATATTGTACGGAAACTTAAATACTGCTATATCCTCCTGTCTTCAGTTAAACTTCACTATAAACAGCAGCATTTCTCTCATTTCAACAAAAGATGATTGCAGTTCCTGAAAGAAATACATAAACAGTGTACATAGAAGTACACCTATTCTTTAAATAACTCTATAAGTACTAAGAATAGCTGTATTTATATTCATATTTGCAGGGGAATAAACGTTTATGCAAATGCACTAGGAAAATTATCAAACACTTTGTCTCCACGTGCTCTAGCTTCAAAGTAAAGCTGAGAATTTTCACCCAATTATTTAACTCTCGGCAGTATAATGCTTAAACAAAACAAAGATAACATTCTGTACCTACACAATGGATCAAAACAGCCTCCTTCATCCTCACTTTGGACCATCTGTTTAAAAGAAACTAAAAACCCTCAGGAAACAAGCCTCTGATCTGTGGTTAAGAGTTTGAAGACACATGCTCATTCTGACAACCGTCACTGTGATGAGCACTGTATTAGGTCTTCATTGGCTGTAAAAGGCTGCGTGGCTTGACCTCAGCATCTGTCAGTAATAGCTTCTCTGTTCTTAGTAGGAATTTAAAAGTTCTTTTTGTAAAACTTTTGGTCTATGTTATTTTAATGTCAGCTATTATAAATATTAGCAAGAATATTTTCCAGGAGCTAAATTGTTCTTAAAGTTTCCAAATGCTTTAAGAATTGTAATCTCAGCAGCCCCCTACACTCCCCTTGATGAAAGGAGCCACAGATAGGTGCCAATAACATGTGTGTCTAGTGGAAATCACCCAGGCTTACTGGAGAAATGCACTGAGAGACTTGTGGAGGTCTATCCACATTATTCCTTCTTGCATCCCACTAAATCTTGTGAAGGTTTTACCTTGGTTCAGAGGTTTTTGGTATCTGCCAACATTTCCCTTTGAGCATCACATGGGTTTAGAGCCATCCCTTCCTGTGAAGTAGGTTGCAAGATAATTTTTATGTGATACTAAACAAAGAAAATGCCAAAAAGCCTTCTACTTAAGCAGAAGGAATATTGTTTATAATTAAAGCTTTTAATTAGGACTCATGGTAGGAAAATTCTATTAGTCTTATATTTGATGCAGTTAAATAGATTACCTGCTCTTTATTATAATTGAGGAAAAATTCTAGTAAGAGCGGTATTAAAAGGTACTGACCAGGCAGCCTCAGAAACTGAAGTGGAGTAGGGGTGGGAGTAAAAGTAAGTTTCAATGTCTGAGTGCTAAAATAAATACATATTACTCAATACAGTTTTCCTTGGTTGATATTTTATCATTGGGCCATAGGCTGCAGAGACTGGAATATTAACCTTCCAGACCATGATCTCTCCCTGTTTCCCTGTATCATAAATGATAGATCACCCATATGATGGCCATCACACACCCTAAGACAGCCTCACAGTCAAGTTGACGGCTGGCTTGGGCATAATCTCCAAGGTCTTTTCTAACTGTGATTCTAGCATTTAGTATTTCACTGTCTACAGACTAGATGGCATTGTCTTACTGACATGCTTTAGCCATGCAGGATTTTCTTGGTATCTTTTGTCTTCATTAATATAAACACCTTTAAAAGTGAATGTTCTTATATGGTTGAATACTTTTAGAAGGAAATGTTGTGTTTAGAAGCATTTCAGCTAGAAGATATAGCCAGACATTTTCTTAGAACAAATCAAAATCAGTTAATACTATGTAAAATATAAAAGACATGCAAATGCAAAAGCAGTTATTGTAACCTTCACTCTTGTAAATATGCATCACTGACTCATATTTAGCCAAATAAGGCCATGAGTGAATATCATCAGAGCTCAGCAAAATCTGATTTCATGCCAGTCACGTTCATGCACACACACATTTGTGTGTTTATGTCAGTCATTAGAACTCAGTAACTAAGTGGAAGTGGTAGTTAATGTGGCATTTATAAACACATAGATGATTAGGAAAAAAGCCGATTATCCATGAAGAGTGACCAATTGTAAAGAATACCATATCCATCACAAAAAAATCTGTGAGTAGAAGAGAGTGTGAGGAAGGCAAACACTTTGAAAGAGGTTATACAAAATGTCAGTAGACCCAAAGAACAACTAGAACCTTCCCACCCCTTGAGCCAGTTCTGCCCCTACTCATGTTCATGCTTAGGTAGTACTGCAGATCTTGTCTGCTTCTTCCCTGTCTTACCAAACAGTAGATTTTATGTTTTTGGAAAAACCTGCGACATTCCAACCAATGGAATTAAAAGAATTGTTATACTTCTATAGCGTAATAATCTTACTTAAAAAAAAAAGAATGCAGAAAATACAGCAAAACTTAATAAAATCCCATCAACTAGGAGAAAGACCTAACAAAATTAATGCTTTGAATTATGGAATGTATTAATAGTAATGTAATTCCTTTCAGATTCATGGAGTTCCTTGGAGAAATTGCTTTGGTAAATAGATAAGAAAAATTTACAAATAGCACATCAGTGGGTAAATAAAACAATGTTTCTAAAGAATCCACCATGGACTAGTATTTATAAGTGGTTTTCTCCCTGAAGTATATGTATGTTATTAATTTGCCTTGCAAAATCATTCTTCATAAGGAAATAAAGAGGATATTTCTAATTTTTATGTTATTTGTGATGTTTGGAAGTCATTTACTTACAAAAAAAATGTAGGAATTTTAGCCATTCATCTACTTATTCAGTCATTTATTCTTTGAACACAGTTATTGAAGTCATTTGCTGCATACATAGTGGTGAGTTCAACAAAGTCCCTACCTTTTATATCCTGGGAGTTGGAGTTAACTGAAACACATTAATGAATAAATATTTAATTACCACTTATGATGAAGACATAATCAGGGTCCTGAAATACTTTAGAAGAAAAGAGATTTTTTTTTGGTATCATTGATATACAATTACATGAGCAACATTGTGGTTACTAGATTCCCCCCATTATCAAATCCCCACCACAAACCCCATTACAGTCACAGTTCATCAGCATAGTAAGATGCTAGAGTCACTACTTGTCTTCTCTGTTATACGCCTTCCCCATGCCTCCCCCCCACATTATGTGTGCTAATCGTAATGCCCCTTATTCCCCTTATCCCTCTCTTCCCACCCATCCTCCCCAGTCCCTTTCCCTTTGGTAACTATTAGTCCGTTCTTGGGTTCTGTGAGTCTGCTGCTGTTTTGTTCCTTCAGTTTTTTTCTTTGTTCTTATGCTCCACTGATGAGTGAAATCATTTGGTACTTGTCTTTCTCTGCTTGGCTTATTTCACTGAGCATAATACCCTCTAGCTCCATCCATGTTGTTGCAAATGGTAGGATTTGTTTTCTTCTTATGGCTGAATAATATTCCATTGTGTATATGTACCACATCTTCTTTATCCATTCATCTACTGATGGACACTTAGGTTGCTTCCATTTCTTGGCTATTGTAAATAGTGCTGCGATAAACATAGGGGTGCATATGTCTTTTTCAAACTGGGCTCCTGCATTCTTAGGGTAAATTCCTAGGAGTGGAATTCCTGGGTCAAATGGTATTTCTATTTTGAGTTTCTTGAGGAACCTCCTTACTGCTTTCCACAGTGGTTGAACTAATTTGCATTTCCACCAGCAGTGTAGGAGGGTTCCCCTTTCTCCACATCCTCACCAACATTTGTTGTTGTTTGTCTTTTGAATGGTGGCCATCCTTACTGGTGTGAGGTGATATCTCATTGTGGTTTTAATTTGCATTTCTCTGATGATTAGAGATGTGGAGCATCTTTTCATGTGCCTGTTGGCTATCTGAATTTCTTCTTAGGAGAAGTGTCTGTTCAGATCCTCTGCCCATTTTTTAATTGGATTATTTGCCTTTTGGAAAGAGATTTCTTTAAGAAGAGGCCATTTGGACTGAATCTGGGAGGAAGCAAAGAAGTTGACATGGAGGAGAGAGCAGTCAAGGTAGAAGGAGTTACATGAACCAAGTGAAAGGCAGGGAAAAGTTCAGCATGTTCCAGAAACTAAAAGGCAGCCAGTGCAGTACAGGAAAATATCAGAGAGGTATGTGGAAATCTAAGCTACATAGACAAAGCTTAAAAGATGAGTTTGATTCCAGGTGTCGTAGGGTCATTATAGCGTGTTTTAGATTGTGAGCATAATCTGGTTTATAATTTTTAAATATCCCAATGGCTGCTTTTGGAAAATAGACTAGAAGATGGGTATGTCGGCCAGGAAAGCAGAAATTGCACTAGGTATTTCAGAGAGGTGGGATTTAGTATAGGGGGCTTGGTAGCATAGGGATCAGAAGGGAAAACAGGTAACACTGCAGCATCTAGAGATAATGAGAGCATCAGGCAGCTCTCACAATACCCAGTAGAGTATAAAAAGGTGGCTTTGGAGCAGAGACAATAAGCAAACACCCAGCACCATGTGCTATAACAGGCATAGGGGTGCTGGTGCATTGGTCTCCAGATGAAACCACAGGGGCAGGATGGAAAATGCACAGATTTGAGAGATTTTTGGAGCCAATCAGACCTGCTGTGGTGGATTGGTTTATTGAGTAGGAAATCAAGAATAACTCCCAAATTTCTGACATGAACAACTGAATGTATGGTGTCACCACATACTGAGGTATAGGGAAACCAACAGGAGCTGGTGTGAGGAGAAATGTAAGTGTTGAATTTAGAACATTGTGAGTGAGATGTCAAGTTCACTGTTGAGTATGTGAGTATGGTGGTCAGAGGAGATGTGTAAGTTGGAGAGACAATGTGGGAAATACCCACATTCAATGGTTTTGAAACTGTGGAAAAGGATGGTATCATCCAGGAGAGGAGAGAAGGAGAGAGGGGCTCATTCTGAGCTCTGGGGGCCTCCAGTGTTGAGAGGTCAGTACCGGTATTGGAGAGAGCAAAGAAAGCTGACCCAGGATAGAAAGAAGAGAAGCATATAGAGAAGGTGTGGTGCTGCAGAAACCATGACATCGGGAAGCAGGCAGTGGTCAGCATTTTCAGTGGTGCTGGGGGAGGTGGATTTAGCCACAGGAAGACCTATGCCTCATGGGGTGGAAGACGGAAGGCTAGGGCAGTCTATCCTGACACAGAGTCCTGAGGGGTCGAAAAGGCCAGGTTGTTTCTGCAGCTTAGGACCCCCTGCAGAACTGGGCAAAAAAAAAATGGCCCTTCATGTTTGACACTCATGTCCTTGACCTCTGATTGTGTTCCTAGTGTTTACCCTGTACCTGTGAGGAGACAGAGATCCCATCTTCCAAGTTGCCTTCTCTCCATTATCATTTGGTGACCAAGTAATTGTTCACTTGCATGGCATCCATGACTTAATGATTTTTATGACCGACCTCCTTCAGTCATACTGCTCGATACGTGAGCAAGACTCCATCCTCGTGTCTACAAGTGATCTTGTTTGTCAAAGCTCCGAAAATATGTTGTTCTTTTAAGATCTAGTGAAAGGCTTGCCTTTCCTAAATGCCAAAGCAAAGGCCACAGTGCAGCCTTTTAGCAGGTTTCCTAAACATTGCAGGTCTCTTTATGCCAAGGATCAGAAGTGTTACCATAACCTTTTCAAGCTTTCCTTCCTGTCTGTCTTATCCAGGTCAAGCCATTTTTACTGAATAGGTTGGGTGATAAAATTGCAATTGATTGGAGTCTTTGGAAGCCAACATCTTGTCAGCTTTATCAGTCCCCAAATACCCCATCTGGACTAAAAGCACAATGTAGGTGTTGCTATTGTATTTGCATAAGATGTTTCCTGCATCATATTGGCTCAGTACAGTAATATCTGCCTCTGCTCTTGGGCCAGAATTGGAAAAGGGGTTGTTTACTAAATGATCAATTAATATTTGGACCTTTATTAGATTCTCTAAAATACCTAATGTAGCACTGAGAGTTTTGGGCTATTATCTCTTATGTAAGTTGTCTTTCAGTTTGTTTTGCCGTAATTAGAGGGATAAGAGCAGAAATCCTATTTCTTGATCAAAGTGCTATTTTCATAGCAGGACAAAATATGCATTGTTTTCCATTACTTATCAACAGGCCACACTGCTCTTCACTGAGGTTGTGTTTAGTAAGTATGTTCTTTTGGGCCAAAATGTCAAATATATCCCTAATGAGTTCAGTGACATCAGTGAGCATGCTTATGTTCCTTGCCAATAGTGGGCACTGTCGGAGTAGATCACATTAGCTCTCGTTGGAGCACAGATGTCAAGGTCAGGGCATTAACAAGTGAGAAAGCCTCAGAAAAAAGATGAAGATTTAAAGCCAAGTGTGTCCATGTCGGAGAACAATGGGCAGCTGTTTAGGGAGAGTGGCAGAGACTTTCCAGAGGAGGCATTTGATTTAGACACATTTTCCATGCATCTCTCCTCTGCGAAAATTGTGCAAGTTAGTGATGGACCTGAAAGATGATCACCTTTAAGCCACAACTGCCACTTGAAGGTTTAAGTTTTGGAATATGCCACAGACAGCCCTGACATTCTAAAATTGATTGAAATTTTATGACCTTTGGAGATAACTAATGTATTTCCACATAGTGCAACTTCTGGAAATAATAAAATTCAGCAACCAAAAGTTGATTCTTCATAGCAGATAGTTCATGAATGAGTTTTTTTATTGCCTTTTAAGACTGTAACACTAAAACAGGTGTCAAATAAAAAGAAAAAAGAACTCATCTAATACCTATGTATTTCCTTTAAGAGTGGAGTTTATAATTTCACTTACTTTAAGAAATGTTGCTGTATATATGTGGATGTCTAAGTCTAGTTTGATAAACCAGCAGATTTTTGTGGTCGGGGTAAGTCTCGCCTTTTGGATACAGCTGGATAACCTTGGAATGGAAAGCAACCTTAGAGGAGATTGGTGCTTTTTGTTTTTTCCTTTTAAGTTATTACTTATATATTTCCTCCTTGCTTTCTAAACTTGTCATTTTGGGAAAACTAGACAAAAGGGGTTCCTGTTTTCCAGGTTGGTTTGCATTGAGAAGTAAAAGGCCAAAATACAGGGCAAGACATCCCCAGTATTCAGTTGTCTAAGGGAAACATAACTTGGAAGAGAAAGACATTCCAGGTCTACATTCAGGGGCCTAGTAGGAGTTGCTAACATGAGAAGCTTCCAATATATTTCTTCCTTAAGCAAACATCTAAATATTGGCTATATTGAAGTGTCTTTGTATTACTGCTTTTTGACAAATACAAACAAAATGCTTAGTTTTACCAGTGTGAACTTGAAAGAAATCTGCCTTCATATAGCAGCCTAAGGTAGAGAGAGGGGGTGAGAACAGAGCAGCTTGTCAGGGTCTGGACTGGACTCTGTCCTGTGTAATTCTCTCTGCTCAAGAAATTGATAGGCGGAGGCTTTCCTGGTTTCTGTGGCTGGTTTGGTTTATGTCCCATTGTATGTATTTCTTTATTGTTTGCAGTCTTTGATTTGTGGTCGCTCAACGTATTAAATAGAGCCAAAAGGCCAAATCATTTCCTCAGCTCGGGGTCTGCCCAGAGGTGAGCAAAGTAAAGCTATTCACATACATCAACGTATTTGTGTTTTCTGTCTCAGTTCATAGCTGACCAAATGCATAAATATGAGCTAAAGCCGTGGTGTTTTCAAACTGCCAGAATGAAATAAGAGTTAATATGAGAACCACTTGACAAGTAAGGGCTAGTGGGTGAAGAATTCCCAGTTAAGACTTTTCTTACGTAACCAAAGTTATTCAAATGGACAAATTGGATGAATCATTTAAAATAGATAAAAAAAGAAATGTTGCATCAGCACTTCATTCATTCATTCCTTTTGTTCATTTGTTTATTTATTGCCCAACAACAAAAGTAACAAAAATGGATTAAGTGTATTGAAAGCATAGGAACTACAAGGCAGGACTTAGCTTGTGGTCTGGAGTTTTTAATGGTTACAAACACAGAAGCATGTATGTGTGTGTGCGCGTGCACAGACACACTCACCAACTAGAGAAGAATAGTAAAGGGACGCGTGAATGAGAGCAAAATAATACCATTAAAGAGTCATATTTAGGCTTCATAGTTTAAAAAGAAGAGTGTTAAGCCCTATTTAGTGGAACAAACAGCTCTGGAGAGAAGGGAAGGCATCCCTATAGACAGAGTTACATTGCTGATACTGAGAAGCTGTGCTTGGGGAGCCTGCTTCCTGGGGGTGGCAGCAAAATGGAGGAGCTGTTTCGGGGGAGGTGGCACTCGACCAAAAGGTATCAGAGAGCTGGTCACTGGAGGTTTTCAGGCTGAAGAACTTGGGAAGGAAACACTGCTGGTAGATCTCTTCATCTCACCTGCTTCATGACAAACGGAGATCAGGGGACTTGGATAATTTGCATATAAAAGGAAGAAAGTGCATCACAGGTTAGATAAGGTGACTGTAGAAATGAAGAGCAAAAAGGAGAAAAAATTCATAGTAATCTCAGAATTACCCTCTAAGCACAAAAGTCCACGTGGATACCAAGGAGAAGTGAAAAGAGTTTCCAGTGATGAAGGATATTTATCAGCATATGTGGGGCATATAATATTCTTTGTTTCATTTCTTATTAATTTCTTTAAAAATGTTTATCATGCATCAAACTGTGCAACTGTTGTGCCGCCTAAGAATCCATATCTTTTCCTCCTCTTTTCATTGTAACCAATAACTTCATTGATGTGTAGTTTATACCATAAAAGTCACCTGTTAAGTGTACAGTTCAATTGTTTTTAATTAACTTGTGGAACTGCAACCATCAGTATAATCCAGTTTTAAAACATTGCCATTGTCCACAAAAGATCCCTTGAGCCTGTGGGCAGTTAATCCCTCTTCTCACCTCCAAACCCAAGCAACCGCTTAAGGGCTTTCTGCCTTTATAATTGGCCTTTTCTGGACATTTCTTATTTTATATAAGTGGAAATATAAAAAATAATGTTTTTCATTTGGTTTCTTTAAGTTAGCATAATGTTTGTAGGTTCATCTATATTGTAGCCTATATTGATACTTTCCTTTTTATTGCTTCATAATATTCCATTGTGTGGATACACATTTTGATTATTCATTCACCACTGGATGGGTATTTGGATTTTTCCAGCATGTAGCTATTATAAATGATCCTCTTACAAACTTTCCATACAAGGTTTTTCATAGACACATGTTTCATTTCTCATGGGCAGATACCTTGGAGTGGGATTACTGGTAGTAGAGTGAGTTTATGTTTAACTTGTTAAGAAACTGCCAGACTGTTTTCAAAGTGACTGTGTACCATTTCACATTCCTACCGGCAATATATGACAGTCCCAATTTATCCATAACCTCACCAACACTTGTTGTAGTCTTTTTTGTTGTTGTTAATTATAGCCATCCTCATGGGTGTGAAGTTGCATCTTACTGTGATTTTAATTTGCATTTCCTCAATGACCTATGATGTTGAGCATCTGTTCTTTTGCTTATTAGCCATTTGTGTATATTTTTTGGTAAACAGTTCATATCTCTTGCCTCCATTTTACTAAGGTTGGTTGACTTCTTATTAAGTTGTAAGAGTCCTTTATATATTCTGGATATAAATACTTTATTCTGGATGTAAAGACTTTAATATATATATGATTTACCAATATTTCTCCCAGTGACTTGTCATTTTCCTTTATTTTCTTATACTCAAATATCTACCCCTGCAGTCTACAATTAACATTTTTTTAAGAATTGAGATATAATTGGCATATAACTTATATTGGTTTCAAGGGAATAATATAATGATGTGATATATGTACATATAAAATATGATCACCACAGTATGTCTAGTTAACATAATTACAATGTTTTTTCTTGTGATAAGAACTTTTAAGCCTCATCTCTTTGCAACTTTCAAGTATACAATATGAACTGTAGCCACCCTGCTGGATGTTACATTTCCAGGACTTATTTAATAATTGGAAGTTTGTGCCTTTTAACTGTTTTTACCCATTTTGCCTACCCTCAACATCCTACCTCTAGCAACTACCAATCTGTTCACCAAATCTATAAGTTCAATTTTTTTGTTTTTGCTTTTTTCTTTTTTCTTTTTTTTAGATTCCACATATAGGGGGTCATATGGCATTTGTTTTACTTTGTCTGACTTATTTCACTTAGCATAAGGCCCTCACTGTTCATCCACATTATTGCAAATGGCAGGATTTCCTTCTTTCTGTGTATGGCTGAATATATTCATGTGTGTGTGTGTGTGTGTGTGTGTGTAGCACATTTTCCTTATCCATTTATCCATTGATGGACACTTGTCAATTTTTTTAATGATGTCTTTTGACATGCAAAGGTTCTTAATATCCATTTTATCAGTTTTTCTTTTTTTTGGTCATGCTTTCAGTGTTATATCTAAGAACTTTTTCCTAACCCAAGGCCATAAGGATTTTCCCTTAGGTTTTCTTCTAAAAGTTTTACAGTTTTAGCTCTTACATTCAGGTCTGTGGTCCATTTTGAGATGATTTTTGTGTATGGTATGATTTATGAGGATATCCTAACTAATAAATAAGTCAAAATAGACAAGAGGGTGCTTGGTAAAATTCCATTCATCCTTTGGAACCCATCTTGGATATTTAACTTCTCTGTGATGTTTTCCATATCCTGTCTTCTCTACTTTGATAGAATTTGCTCCTTCCCCAGCTGTTGAATATAAAACCCTGTTTGTCATGATGTGTTTGTATCTGTCTCTCCAACTTGACTATGAGTTTTGTCATGTCTTTCTCTCAGTACCTGAAACATACTAGAACCTAAAATATTTTTGGTTGAATTTGATTGAATATCAACTGCTATGAACCTTGAAAATCTGTCTCTCTGTCTCTGTCTCTCTTTTCACATTTAATACATGTTAGCATTTGAAACAGCAACAACGTTGAAAGCAGTCCAGGGAGCTGGCTTGTTCAGAAAAAGGAATAAACCATTCTAGCTGACAGTACCCAGATTTCTGCAGAGCAGCTTTGTAGCTGTTTGATACAGATATATAAAAATGGGCAGTGACTTGACAGGACTTGAACAGGGTGGTGGATAACTGCTAAGTCCTAATGAAATAGCATATCTAAGAAAACCTGGAAACCCGCAGATGATCGCGGACATGTGGCCAGTTCCATTTCTATATTTCCCCGGGGTCAGCCTGTACTCTGTTCTGAGGCTTCAGAAACCCTGTTGACCGCAGAACTGCACCCTGTCCACCTGCTGTCGTGTGTCCTTCTATCGTAGCACCCGAGACAGTTTTCCTTTCCCACAGGGTGAGGCAACAACCGCTGCCCTATGGACTTACTTTAAATTTGCCACAATAAAGGTTTGTTTATAATTCTTTATAATCAGGTGAGAGAGAATCCAGTTTACTTTCTCCCCAGATATTTATTGAGGATTTAATATGAAATAAGCTCTGTGTCCAGTGTCCTGTGGAAGATACACACACACTTGCAAGAGACTTGGCCCTTCCCCCAAGGGGGTTTCAATATGTTGATAACATTGATGAAAGAGGAAGAAATATTGCCCCAATTCTCCTGTGTGCCTCCGCAAAGTCTTGTGAGATTTTTCCCAAATCCGGCTGAGAAATAATCTTTCCATATTGTCAACTTGAGAAGAATTCAGTGAACAGTGTATTTGGATATTGATCTTCTTAACTATGTTTTATGGAAAGCTTTTAAGTCAATCTCTTAAGGTTTGTTGTTTTGAGACAGGAATATAAGGGCAGTAATGATTATAGGATTTAGCAGAGGCTCTTGGATGGAGACTTCTCCCTCCTGAGGCTGACCTACTCGGGAGTTTGAACCATATCAAGCTGTAGAGATCAAATACATTCTCCAGGTTTAAGAATAAGCTCTTTAATTTCCACCTTTACTTCCTCACCTTTCATCTAGTTTAAAACATGAGGTTTAGAATAATGTTTAGGCCTAGATTTGCAGCCACAAATTCCTGTGTTGAAATCTTGGGCTGTGTGTCCTTGATTATATTACCTGACCCCTCTGAGCCAGTTTCTAGTTCTGTAAAAATGGTGTTCACACCTGTCTCACCGAGAGGCTACAAAGGTTGATGAAGGAATATATAGAAGGTGTGCAGATCTAAGCCTGGGGCAAACTAAGTTCTTAATAAACGGCTGCCATTATTAATGTGTTTAACTATTTCTGTGCTGCCTTGAACTTGATTATGTTAAGCCCTTATGATCTCTAGACAGCCTTCTGTGTCTCATACTGCCCCATAGTTTGATTTTTCTTTTTAATGCTTTCGATTTTTTATTAAAGAATCACATATGACAGATATGATCAAATTTATCTCTCATTCCATTTACCTCTCCCCTTAAAGAGGTAAGCAATCTCCTGAAATTGGTCTTTATCCTCGAGTTCATTTTTAAAAGCCCACCCCCAATAAATCAATACTGTTTCAATAAGAATCTAATATATAATCCATATTCGAGTCCCCATAATTGGTAGAGTTTGGCTTTGATCCAAGATCCAATTAAATCTGTGTTGCGTTTGGCTGCAATGTCGTTTTCAGTTTCTTCTCATCTAGAATGTCCTTTCTCCTGCATCTCCTTTTTATGTCTTCTGTTGGTGGCACCCTCTTTGCAGCGCCCAGGCCCCTGGTCTTCCACACCTTCCCTTATTGTAAGCGTTCCTGGTTGTCTGGCCTAGGTGCAGTGAGTGATGGGAAGTGTGGTCTGCCCAGAGTTGCAGGTGTCTGACCCACTCCACCCCTTGCTTCTTCTGTGATGTCCCACGAACCACTCCATCTCTCGGAACCTGCCTCTAATCACAATAGGCACCTTACATTATATGCACAGGGGACGGCTGTGAGTTCCAAACAAGAGGATTTCTGTGAAGGCCCTGATAATCCCAGGCATATGGCCAACCCCAAGGAGGCTGTCAGCAGGCAAACAGCCCATGGTGTTGGTCAGGTAGGCAGGGGAGGCAAGAGACCGGTGGGCTGGGAGAGGGTGGGAGTGGACAGAATCCTAAATGAGAGCCTGCAAGGATGACAAATGGTTGGGTTATGTTTTCCTTCTTGGATTTTTTTGTGCTGTGATTTGGAGTCCAGACATATAGCTGGGGTGTTAGAGCAGTGCACTGACGCCCTGGATCGCAGAGGGCCACAGGAGCCGAGAAGCTCCCTTTAAGGGTAGAATTACCCACCGCATTGCTGGTGGCTTCTTGTCTCAGAGCTCAAATGCCCGGCCAGTCCTGGGCCTCTGGCGAGCCCTCTCTGGACCCAGTAGATGCTCGCAGACCTGGGAGAGCCTTCAGGTAGGTGTGAAACACAGTCTCCCTTCACCACCACCAGATGGATCTCTCCCTCTCTCAGTGTGTTACTATCCTGGTGATGCCAGAAAGCTTCTGTGTTACTGTGGCTTCTGTTATCAAATTTACTGCCAAATCGGTAGGACAGAGAGAGGGTTCCTCAGTCTTTAAGGTGTCTTCCCATTTGACGCCCAGTGCTGTCAGTCTCCAGTAGGAGGGCTGTGCACCCTTTATTTCTGTTATTTTCTGCAAGAAAGGCAGCTCCTTGTCCATGGGCAAGTCTCAGTTTATTTTAGCTCATGCTAAGGACAGACACTTTCACTCCAATAACCAACTCATGGTCCGAGCCAGCTATGTACTTTGTGAGGCCTAGTACAAAATGAAAACTCTGGGCCCCTTGTTCAAAGTACAAGAAAAAAGTGCTATTAAAGTTACAAAAATTAAAAAGCTTGTTCCTTCCTTTTATAGTTTCTTTTCTGATTTGTCTGTATATTTTTAATTGGCTAGTGAATGTTTTTCTAAGTAGAGAAACATTGAAATTTTGAATTATTAGCATGAATTTCACCATTCATCTTTATATTGTGCAACACCAATCTTTTTGTTGCATCTTAACCATTTTTAGGTGTCTGGTTCAGTGGTGCTAAGTACATTCACACTGCTGTGATTAATGCCAGTTTTAAAGACAAATATAAGAACATTTAACTCAATGGGGAATCCCTGAAATTATATAATCCCCATCTCCCAGCTCCTGTGCACATGTGTATTACATCGTGAGCCAAGTGGTGAAATGGCACAAAACTAACTCAACTGTTTGTATCTCTCTTCTTGGTAAGGGTGCCTCCTACCCACACTCCCAGTTTTATGCTTACTGATGAGTAAGGGAGGTTTGAAAGGAGAAGAATCTCTGAGTTACCTGTTTGCTTTCCTTCTGTGCCATCCTTTGTGGCTTACGTGTTTGGCTAATGAAGGAAATTAACACGAGGAGGAAAAGGTATGACAGGACTCCTTAGTCTTTCCTGTTTCTTGGAACACCATGGCCTTCTTCCTGCATCGGAGGCAAGTTCTGCTTTGAACGGAAAGAGTGGCCTCTGGGTTCAACAGCTCCGCTGACCTCCTCCTCGGTCCACCAGAATCCTGTGCTGGGAGCATCACAAATGGCCGGTGCACGGGGGGCGAAGAGGACCCCCGGAGCGCTCACACATTGCTGGGGCCGTTCCGTTGTCCCATCGGACCTCCCTGACACAAGCTCAAAGATAAATTATAAGAAGTTCAGGACCAGGAGGGCAGAGCTCTTCCCACGTGCGGCCTCATGTGATACCCAAGTCACACCCATGGAGCTGGCCCTGCTCCTGGTAAATACTTCACCCAGCAGTGGAAGAAGGGAGGATATGGCGGTCTGCACTACTCTGAGAAGGCCGTACCCCAGACAGCTGAGAGTTTTGAAGTCTGTCTCCCAAAGTCTGGCCACTCTCCCACTCTTACTCCTTTGCTCAATGGCCAGCCCCCTCCCTGGGGTCCCGTATGGGACATGGCTCTGCCAAGAGGTGGGATCGGATGTGCTTCGTTCATCAGAATGCATCGGACTAATTCACACAGAACTACCATGTAAAGATGTGTAAAACATTGGTTTGACAATGAATATATTATTGAATATGTGCCAGGAGTGCAAATAATAGTCACAACTATGACCTAAGTATCATTATTCCGTTTTACAGCAGAGGATACTGAGGCCCTGAGTCAAGAGGGTGGACTCACATTCCAGGCCCCCATATTCTTATTTCAGGGCTTTGGCAGTCATTCCCTGTCAGAGGGCTGAAAGGCAGCTCCATTCTCGCCAAGAGGTACCAGCCACTTTGAAGTAGCTCATGTCTGAGCATAAACCGTACAGGTAAAATGTCCTCTAGGAGTGAGGTACCAGGTGCAATCCAAGTAATGGAAACTACTCATTATTTTGAAGCTTGCAAATGGATTTCAAAAGTGGGACTGTCCCTTTTGCTTATTTCTGGAGATGAAAGCACACAATTTTCACAACATAGTTTTTCAAAGGCTATCAGATGCTTCATTTTAAAAGAACCCAACAAAACAGTGTGTCACTCCACATTGCCTCTGTCATTCCACTGTGGTTGAACATTTTAATCAGGTTTTTGTGCTTTAAAGATTTTTCATTTGATTTACAACTTGTAGGAGTGGAGTTGCAGTGAGTAATCAGGAAGAATGCCATAAAGAGGACAAAAGGAAGGTGAAACACGACGTTAATAATTTAGTTTCAATAACCTTAAAAGGTTTAGTGTTCACTTTTAACCTTGTATCCCCAAAAGCAAGCTACTGCAGTGAATCATAAAAATGTTTCTTTTAATTTGCAAGTCATTTATTTAAGTACGCTTACAAGGTCTGATGTATTCCTTAAACAGAAAGGTCAAGGAGTGACAGCAGCTGCTTGATTCCATTCTGGCTATTTGAAACTGCTTTGCCTTTGATGGGAAAGATCCTAGAGTTTTAGCTCTGTAGAGGTTTATTTTCAAATTTTATGGATTACTGTAATGTCAAATTATTAATTTAATAACATTTTAGTTAGTACTGGGCAGATGGAAAGGAGCTCACACTGGCATGGAGCAAGAAGAGTGTAGACGTGATTTTTGATGGGGACAAATTGACAAAGAGATTTACAAGTGATATTTAAAACCCAGTGTCAAAACTAGGGGGCAGGCTGGGTCATGCTTGGCAAAGAACTTTAAAACACCTGCAAACTAGAATTTTAACATCTCAGGAGAACTGCTAAATTAACAGAGAGATTTTTTCACCCAGATCTCATTACCAGCCCTATTAAAACAATCCCTCTTGAACATTATACAGCACCCTCGCATAGAAAATCACCAGGTGCATAAAGGTGCACTTTGTTTCGTAATTAGGGGGGATGCATATTCCAGCTAAAGTGAAAAAGAGCGAATGACAGGTTTCTTCAGGGTTCTTCCTTGTTTTTAATTAAGAATATGTACCATGATAAATGGAACCAGTTTTTTCTAGGACTCTCATTTTATTTCTGCTAATGGGTTTTGTCAGTATTTTGTTTCTCTTGGCTTCTCAGGAAGCGTGCACCCCTTCCTTTTGTCATGCCCTCCCCGCTGCGGGGAGATAAGCCTCTTAGGGTCTCCTTGTATGATTCATCTCAAAGAACAAGAAAGGCTGAGGTTATCTAGAAGTCCAGAAGAAAGGTTTCTAGATCCTTTTGTTTTCATTTTAATGTTTTAAATGGACAGACCCAACTGAAATAGGGAACTACTCTTTTCTAAACCTTCAGTGGATTTTGATTTTGACCATGAACATTTAAAGTGGGCGCTTTGTCCTTCTCTGGGTCTGTGAATGCTGGAGCTACTTCTGGCCCCTCCCCGCAATTTCCTCTTGCAGTGACTGGAACTGCCGAATCCGTGCTGGTTGGTGGACTTCGGAGAGACGCTCCAGAGGTTCGAGGTGGAGTGGGAACTTGACAGGCAACCAGAGCTTCCCATGTGTCCCCTGGTCCAGTTTCTGTTCTTTCACCTTTTGAATTGGATACATATATAGTCAGGGCCTCTGGTAGCCAACATTGCACTTTTGTACCCATTAGAAAAGGCTCTCCCCTTAAGAAGAGGAGCCCTCAATTAATTTCCAAAAGCATTGACACACCAGTAATCTATAAAGGTCAGTGGCCGAGAAAGCACCCTTGTACCAGTTTAAAAAGTCAGAATCATTGTTTTCTTTCTCCGTAGCATTTGACTAAAACAGAACCCCTATTGTCACCCGCCATAAAATTGTCACCACAATTACAGATGGACATTGGGATAGGAATGGTGCACTTATGCATTGTGCAACATGGGCAGCTGTATGAGGAAAGCCTAAGGGTGTTGTGAGAAAGACCTCAGAATAAAAATCATGGCTCTCCCTCTCACTAGTCATGTGGTCTTGAGCAAACTCTTCAACTCTGAGACGCTTCCTTTTCTGTCAGGAACGAAACAGTATCCCCCGCCAGGGAGCTTCAAGCACCTGCCACCCTGGCACTTGCAGAGTGACATTAGTTTCTGTCTTTTCTGTTGTCAGACCTCCACCCCTTTCTCCCACTTCATGAAAAGAGAATTTCCATGCTCACCTCGTGAATTTTCCTCCTAACATATTCTCGAGTGAATAAAGAATCACCTCGGGTTGTGATGGGCTCTGTTGAAAATCAATATTCCTTTTTTATATTTTTGCTGTTGCTATCTCTAATATCTGGTTTTGGGTGTTACTCTGAGTGCTTACTCTAAGAAAAATTTGTCCTTGTTAATACCAGCTTGCCACCATTTCCTTTTAGAATAATAAAAGTGAGGTTTAATGTGAAATTTTAGTAAATATCTATCTTGCAGTACTGAAAATCAGGTGCCCACCAATGAAACAAAAGTCTTCAGCATTAGTGCCCATTATTTAATGAGTCATTTCATCACCAGTGGACTGGCATACGTAACGTGAGGCATGGCCTGCATGTTGGCCTAAGCTATGGAAAAAGGCCCCCGAAGACTAGATTTGGGGGCCTACTGTTCACATGTTCCCTTCTCCACCCTGTCTTCCTGTTGTGGTTTTGGCTTCCACACTCCGGAGCTTCAGTGCCTAGTTATTGATTCTCATTAGCATCCCTGATCGTTATTCCTCAGCTCTCACTACTGGGCCCCAGCGCTGACTTGATTTCTTCCTGTCGGAAGCTCAGCTCTTTCTCCTGAAATTTCCTGGATGCTTCAGCTCCTCTGTGAGCATCCTTTCCAGTCTGTATTTGACACGGTTCACTCACTGTCTGGCCTTAGAAAATGTTGGGCTAGTTTAAGAAGAAGAGCCCTCAATTAATTCCCAAAAGCAGACCTAATCTTAAAGTATCCACGTGGTCTGTCATTCAGATGATTACAGAATGAATCTGTTTTTCACTCTTCCCTCTTTCTACTTCTGAATCCCTAATCCTGCAGAGCCCCTCTTCCCTATCCTCCATGCTCTCCTCCCCCCGTGCTGCCCTCCCTGCCGTCTCCACCCTTGAGGTGGAACCGCATCACCTGTTACACCCCTGTTGAAGGTTGTTTTAAGGATGACAGTGATCATGAATTGTCATTTCCAAAGGCTTACAAAAGTACTGAGCCTTGTACGAATGGAGTGTTCTACAAGTGTGGGAAATGACCTGTGCCCTTCCTTTCTTGATAATGAAAGGAGCGCTTGCACCAGCACTGTGGGCAGCACCGGGGACGTGGCGTTCGCTCTCTTCCAAGTGCTGACCGTGGTGTCTGGCTCTGCCTTCCCCGGGTGAGGGAGCGAGCGCTCAAGGACAGCATGGCCATGGGGTGGCTTACCTCAGGCAAAGAGGGTGATGTCTCAGGCAGGGCCAGAATTCACGGATTTCAGGCCCTCATCTTCCATGCCAGAAATGCTTCCCTTCCTCATCCCACCACTTCTTATCACCCACAGTGGTCTGGGCAAAAATTATGCTATGCTGGGCCATCATTTGAGGTTTCATAACCAAAGGAGGCATTTGTTCTAAGTGTAGTTAAGAAGAAACAAATATTTATTTCAAATGAAGAGTTTCTTTTTCAGAGAAGGATGCCATTGGATGGGGATGGAGGTAGAATCTAAAGGTGACTTTAGCTCAGAGCGTGTGAACCTAAGCAATTTCCCCCAAAGTGTAAATGGCCGTTAATCTCTATGTCCATACTCAAGGAAATCACTATTACAGTTTTCACATGTGAGGGAAGTCCGAAGTGCCTTGTTTACATTAGTGCCATTTGTAAAACATTTAAAACAGCTATTCTGCTGAATAAACATTCAGGAGTCTGAAGGATAAGCATATCACTTAAACTTCCTAAGACTAAACTTTCCAAACCATTTCCTGCCAGAGGGACCCAACAGCAAAATTGCAAACTGTGCCCCGAGATGAGATAGGCTGAATTCGATTAAGCCGCTTACTGTTGACATGTCTATTGATCTGGGTTCCGTGCAGTTTCCTGTCTCTGCCAGCAGTCAGATTGCTGTATACAATAACACAGTGGCCTGGTTTATGTGAAATTGGGGACTCCACGCATCAATTACTGCAGGAAGGCAGTGGCACTGGGAGATAAGGTTAAGCTGCTTGCAGTGTTTAAGACCGGTAAAATCCAAGTCACATATTTGCTGTCTTAAATGTTGCTTATAAATTTGACAGTGTTCCACTTATAAAATTTCCAAAGAGATCATCCAGTGTTATTCTCTGCAGGTGGTAGCATTAGGAATGCTTGTTGTTGAAGCAGTATAACCCACTTGCTCAATTTCATGCATGTTTCTTAAATATTTGCATAAAGATATTGAATTGGGTGGCAGGACATCAAAAATGTGGCTGGTGCCATCTTAGACCATCAGCTGGGCCCAGATGCGAGAATGCAGTTAATGTAAGAAAAAAAATGTCGGTCCTTAGATTTGGACCTTTTATTTTGTTTCTTTTTCTCTGGGACCAAGTGAATAGATTCAACTACTTTCTTTCTATTTCTAATACCGACTCAAATGTTTCTGGAGAGCACTTATGTCCCTAAATACCAAACACTACCTCTTTAATGCAAAAAGCTTGGAGAATACAGAAAAGCACAATGAAAAACAGAAATGTCACCACCCAGTGATAATCATTTTGTGTTTTTGGATACAAGTATCATTATTTTTTAAGATAATTATTTAAAAATATTATTGTTTTTAAATATGGTATCATTTTTAATTATGTCTCCCCTCTGCCTGCCCCCATGCACACACATTACACACACACACACATTTTTCTTCTCTTTACTGAGCCCTCATTTAATTATGAATATAGTTTATTTTTATTTATTTATTTTCTTGGTTAAAGGAAATATGGCTTTCCGTAAAAGATTCTTACCTCTTAACCTTGCTTCAAACACTATAGGAAGGATAGAAGATGAACCTATGTTTATATATATCTATAGAAAGTAACAGAAAGGCATTTTTATGATCCATGGAATTGGGACTTTCCAAAAATTCTTGATGGGACAGATCTTTAGGTCTGTTCACACAAGTTGTTAAGTTTTGTGCTTAAAATGTAATTCCTTCTTTCTGTAAGAGACATTCGCAGAGCAAATTCCATGCTTTCTGGTGAGACATGTGCAATGAATTGGATAAAAGGATAAATTTTTGGAAGTGACATTTCAGCTTACCTATCATAACATTTTATGTATTTTTCAATACGTATGTATCTCAGAAATATCTCCTTTACTTTATTCCAGGTAGACACAGCATTTCATATAAAACTCAGGAAATCCTGTAAATACAGTACTGATGAAAACCTGACCAGGAAATCTGACAAGTCTGGCACATTTTACTAATTTAATTGTATTTTCCAAGTTGAACTCCTGAGATTAGAACTGCCCACAGTAAGGCTGAGCAACATTCACACCATTCTTTTCCTTTTTGTATCTCCTAGAGTGATGCAAAATGAATGTATTTGGCATTTATTGGCATAGTTTTAGGTTTTATCTTTTAATGAAATTTTAATTGGTTTTATTGCAGGATTTATACAAGGTGTCTGCAATGCCAGTGGGCAAGAGAGACGTAATGAGTAAAATGGGCCATTACAATTAATGCTAATATGACATCTATTAACAAAGGTAGTTTAACTTCCTGACTGTGTCTGACCCTTAAAGGAGACCCGGCCTGATCATTTTAGGTTTCTCAAGTAGCTTTGACTTCTTTGAAGTGCTGAAAACTCATCTCATAATCTTCCCTTACTGCAAAGTCCTGACTTCATAAAAATTTTAATTATCTTCAAAATGTCACTTTCTGATATTAGACTTCTGAGACTTCTCCTGATATTAAAGGTCCCTGCATAGATGATGCTTTCGGGTACTCATTTTATAACAAACAACATAAAAACCTTTTTTTCCCATTTATGTAGGGGTGGTGGCAACTAGAAGGAAGGGCAAATGGGAGGCTCATGTGCTGCCCTGCGTACACAGAACAGGCACCCTGCACCCCCATCACTTGAAACTCTAACGGCCTTTGCGGTCAATTTAACTTGGCATTGATGACATGGAAGGAAGAATTACCAAATTCTTTCCCAAGAATTGTATGCATAGCCAGACCAGTCCTTGCAGTGACTTCATTATGGCTCTCTGAAATGCAAATAACTACCCACTCCCAATGTGTGGACCCCAAAGAGCTATAAATGAAGGCCCTCCGTTTAATCAGGAATCCATATATAAAAGTTAGCATGAGAAGCTGACCTGTAAAAAAACAAAATGAGCTGGAGATCAGCCACGAGGTCCAGAACAAATGAGAGTCATAGCATGTGGATCAGCCCAGGCTGCTGTACGTCCTGTCTTCTGGGCTGCTGGGTGCATGGCTGCACCTTGCTGTTATCCTTGTTGTTTACACAACCATCTTCTCTCTAGTACAGGCTGGGGCATCCTTTGGGGGCCTCTTTCCATCCCACATAACCAAGCGAACAGAAGGCCTTCCACTCAGAATCCTCAGTCAACATTTATTTACTCATTGATCTGAGTCAAGTTAGTCCTCGGTCTCTGGGGCTGAGTGGGATGTGGGGAGTGAGGATGGAATGAAGATGGGGGAGTCCGGTAAAAGCCTGAGACAGTGTGAAGAGCAAAGAGAAGCCAGTGAAGTTTCAGTTTAAGGTGATTTTAAGAGTGGACTAGAAGAGGAAAGCCACTGCACATAGAAGGCTTTCTAGAAGCATGCTCTGATGACGCTTATGGGCCTGAGGGGAGGGTTGGTAGAAGTCCTGATGGACCAAAGGCCTCCCTTTCCTGGACTCTTGTACGAGCTTCCTGACTGGTGTCTAGTCCTGAGTCCCTCCTCTCTCCAGCATATCCTCAATATGAGGGTTTTCTTACCAGTCACATTCCTGAGTCTTTAATAGCCTTCTGAGCCCTTAACCTAGGGGTCATATCCAGGCACCTCACACTCTCACACCGAGTGCAGGCCCACCCGCAGCCCATGGGGCTCTCATTCCAGGGAACTGCCTCTTCCTGGCGCCCCTCTGTCACCAGCCTACTCCACCAGGGGCTAAAGGGCACCAACGCATGTCTCAGTCTTGTCTGCCTTCTACGTTTAGCATTTTTGCTGACACATTGGGAGTTACTTCCTTAAGGGAGGCTGTTTTCTGAATATCTCTGTAGCTCTCACAGCCTAGCAGAGTATTTGCCCTTTAAATGATGGAAACAAAGCTGGCCAAAAGAAAGCAGAAAACAAAATTGTGATGCTAATTTGGGCTAGAAGAGTCTGCCGTCAGGTATCAGATGGAACATCGTGCAGGATGGGGGCTGCTTAGGCATGCTGACAGCCACGCGTCCAAGAGGGTAGGACCTCACATGCTGGCGTGAGCTCGTTAGAGAGGCTGTAAACACATATACTGGTGAAGTTGTGGTAATACGGGGAAATGAGAGCATGGGTGGAGGTAATAATTTTAAGTGTCAGATACCCTGATATGGCTCATCTGATGGTATCATAAATTTGGTCAGGCCGATGGTGATTTGAGCACACTTAAACAGATACACAAATGGGATGGATGGGCAGGAATATATTGGAAGCAAAATATAGAGCAAAGGTATTTGGGAGCAAAAAAGGAAGATAGATGGTCTAGGGCCCTGTCTGATTGTAAATCAATAACAGCACACATGGTATACTGGAAAGTGGCCTTTTCTGTTGATGGAAAGCAGGAAATGCAGTGTCCCCACATTCCAGGCAGCAGGATCTGGGGAGGAACATTTGAATAAGAAGAGTGGAGATGCTAATGCACTGATGGCGAATGAAGCTTTTGGCAAAAGGGCAGACATCTCTACTCAGTTTTCCAACTAGAACTTTGCTTCCTGCTTTTTTCTTATTTCTGCCTTATCTTGTTGGCTTTCCTCTGTCCTCCCTCCTCCCTGCTTACGCCCTCCCGAGACTCTGAGCATGTCTAAGCGTGCGGTCATTTCTCCATATCATGATTCTTATCTTAGAGAGGAAACACATACTTTGTTGTAGGTGGTCCGGCAGAGAGGAAATGGTCTGCCCGGACTTGGGGGTCAGGTGGGCCAGAGTGGGGCCTAAGTCCTTGCTCAGCCATTTCCTGTCCTTAGGGTCCTAGACATGCTTCCATATCTGTTGGTTGGAGGTGATTACACTGGCCTCACAGAAACGTAAGAATTCAGGGTCAAGGGAAGAGAATGAACATTTATCAGTGCTTATAATGTGCCAGCCATAGGGCGATGGACATTCTCAATTCTCATGACAACCCAGTGAAGCAGGCACGATGAAATGAGATAACACGCATAAATACCTTGATACAGCACATAGGAAGCAGTCCATCGTCCCTTCTCCTAATCCTGGGGGAAGAGGTCACAGCACCATACCCCTTCCCACCACAGTGCTGAAAAATTAAGTCAAGAAGAAAGTAAATTGTTTGCGAATGGCCATCACAGACTGAATTCTGGTTTTCTCAGGAATCTGATGGTTGAGATAGTCCAAGACATCCTAGGAAACAAGTATAGGCTGTGGGTGTACTGGTAGTGAGATAGGGCAGAGGTGGGGTGATGCCTGCATCACAGTGGCGGCTTCTTCACAGGTTCAAGTCTGTGATAATTGATGTTTTGCAGTCAAGAGAGAGTGATAGATTATGGCCATTTTGTCCCACTGGTATCTTTCCTCATTGCATATAGAAGAGCTGTAACAACATGAGCTGTTCCAGATGCTACAGGGGCCATAAGCTTCAATGCAGAGGTGGTACCAACCAGAAATACTTTCCATCTCTACTAGGCTCATCAAGCGTGTCGTCGCAACGTTCATACCTAAAATATGTAGGGCAACTCACCCGTGAACGAGCAGTTCCGATACATGTTAACATGTCACTGGTGAATTAAACCACAACTTTACTGAACAGAGGAAAGAAATAAAACCCAAATACTCCTTGTATTCTCCTAATCTCTCTCTTCTCCACCTACAACACACACACACATACACACACACACACACACACCATGCACAGGCATACACACACATGACCCATCTTTTCATTTATTATGCAACAGAGGAGATTAGTGAGTTATTTTCTGATGTGACATGTTGGGAAATCCTTAGTCCTGGCCCTGCATTGGGTAGATATCACACATGCAGATATCATGCAAATGTTCACAATTTTATATAACTCCTAAAAATCTCCCTATCGCCAGAGCATGCAGGCAATTTTAGAAAGATGTATGTTAAAAATTCAGTGAATCTAATCTCCAGTAGGTAGGATTTGGGAACTGAGTATGAAAGTTACATATGAATGATAAGCAAACTGTATACCTATTTTGAATTTCTGTCCATAAACCTGATGTAGTTTATCATTACCACAACTTTGTGATAAAAATAATGTTAATGATAACTGATAATAGCTAACATTTATTAAGTTGCTTCTCCTGCAAGAATTTGCATGCATTTTTCTCATTTAGTTTTCACACCATCCCTGTGAAGTGGGCATTTTTTGAAGCCCCTAGAAGTCCCTCCACAGGACATAATCATTTCACATTCATTTAATATTAGTCATCCTCACAAAGAATAGAATCAGCTCTGCTTTGCTTCTCAGAACACTCGCCTGCCTTGCCCAAACTCTGGCACCAGTGATGACTCCCATGAATTCTACCCCTCTCTCATTTCTGGAATACTTAGTAGCTTGATATTAAAAGAAGTTAAGTAATATTGAATCTTTTGGGCTCCAATGACCAAATAATCCTCCAACTCAGTCTTCTGCTGGACTTCTGATGTGAACATGTTTCCTGTGAAATGAAGTTTGTTTGTCATTAAAACAACCACTGAGTTCATATGCTGTTCCTATCTTGACCCAAGAAATGGCATTTAAAGGAATCAGGGATTCTTAGGTCACCAAAGTAGAAAGAAAATCTGAAGTCACATTTTTTCCCTGTAGTTAATTTTAAATGACAGGAATAAAATTTGTTTTACTTTTTTTCTTTGTCAAAATATCACATAAGAAAATTCAGTTTGCATGAAAATGGTCATCCTCAAATAATAGTCCTCTTCCCCTTTAGTCAAAATATTCCTGTATACCAGACAAGTAATTTCTGAAAGTTTAAAGAACTTGAGATATTTAAATTCTCGGGCAAGTCTTAATATGTCTGTTTTTTATAGAGGTTTCAAACATTCGGTATTCACTGAAGAATTGTGGACTCCCATTATTATTTTTAAGATATCAAAAACTTTAGCTATAAACATCTGAAAGGACCTCACAAATCCTGTTCTAAGGCCTGCGATAGCCGGGGACTCTGCTGGTCTTTGGCTCCCTGAGGACCGTGTGTGAAGCTCTGATGTGGCCGCTGTTGAAGCTTCTCATGTCAGTGAAGGACGCTGGCTGGGTAGCCACTCCTGCTGGTGCCCTGAGGAATGTTTGGGAGCCGTCACCTCATGCAAAACGTTCCTGTTGCCATGTCTGCTGCGTCTCTTCTCTGCCTTGCCATTATGTTTAACTCTGTGCAGACAAGACTCCCAAGAAATCGGCTATAGATGTGTCTATGCCGTAGGTGTGATGTGTTAGTAAATAGCTTTGTTAAATACATATTTAAGAGCCTGGCATCCCCTGGCGGTGTTGCAAGGAAGACAGAAGGGATATCATTAGCAATGTCAGATGAAAAATCACCAATATTGCTGTTCTCATCTTGAACAACTGAATAAATAATCATTCAAAACCTCTGTCATTTGGTGCAGCGTCCCACATTTGGGCCACCTGCAGGCAATCTTCCCTTATTCAACATCCTTAGGTCAGTTACTTTGCTTTACTAAGATACTTCTTTGTTAATGAATGCTATTATTTGCACTTTAATGAATGGCTCATTATTCTTGAGTTGACTTGTGTCCATGGCAGAGACTGAATTGTTTTTTAAATGATACTGGTAAGAAAAAAGCTAAATCTTATATGTGTGGCTATGTTTGTCTAAAAAATGCACTTCTGCTGATTTATAGCTAAAAGCAGCTCATTAATTAGCAAAAGTACTTACTATTGTTTTACACCACAGTGAATATTCAACCTTTGAAAAACTGGACAACTATGTTCTTTGCATGGGAATGCATATTTTGTCCAGAGAGGAGAGCTCATTACTTTTTTCTTTCTTAGAAAAAGTTAGATCACTGCCTCTTTTGATGTAAAATTTCTACTTTCTGAGAAAGGAGAGGAATCACACTTTTCTTTATCAGCCATTTGATAAATTCTAATTTTTACTCAAATCTCATTAGAATGATTACATAGATTATTCTATATAGATATAATCTGTATTAGGATATAGGATAGAATTATTCTAATTTCAGTCTAATAAAGCTTCAGTGTCTTCTCTGAAGGGAACTTATATCACCTTAAAAACTAGAAAATCATACTGGTTATTTTTATTTAAAGTTGAGATTGAGAAATTTGATAAGCATCAATCAGCAATTCCCCTAAGGTTTACTGGGCACCTTTATTAGAGTGTGCTTTGGAGGGTTTGTATAAAGGGGGGAAAAGTCATCTTTTCTTGGTAAAAGGAAACGAGATATGTGCATTTAACCCTTCAGTGACTCTAGGCCTTATTTATGTAACTACTGGCCTTGTCCCGAGTAAGTGAAACTCAATCCGTGGTGTCCCAGCCTGCGGTGACCTCTGATGCTCCATCTGAGGACCAGGGGGCAGTTTTCCCCACCCACTTTGGAAATGCTTTTACCAGGGACCCCAGGGCTGGAGTTTCACTTTTTGTACGTCCTGACTTGTTTACGTTACATTAGCTCGCAGGAGATGAGCTACGCTCCCAGCAGTTAAAGTGAGGGCTGTTTATTTAAAACATTTGCTGCTCTGCTTATTTTTATTTATTCCTTTTTTTACCCAAGAGTTGCAAAACAAACAACCATTTGAATGGGAGATAATCAGAAGACTGAATCTTAATGAATCATGAGTCCCTCTATAAGATAAAGGGGGAATATATTTTAGGAGCGAATTGCTGATGTAAGCTTATTAAGTCTGTTTCTCCAATTCAGTTGTAAACAGGGAGACCTTACCTGCCCCAACTCACTAAATACGTAGACCAGCCTCCCGGTAGGCATGCACACATCAGAGCAGGTGGTGGCTTAATGCTGGGAGCAGGCTAAGGGACACATCAATGCCTTTGGCTGATGAAACTGTGCAGAATCCAGTACTGGTTGTCTTGACTCATAGGGCAATGCCACTGTTTTCCTCTGACTGTATTCAACAGAGCCTCCTCCAGAGCACAAATGGGGCAAGGCCTGGATCCAGTACCAGTCTGCCCAATCTCAGTAGCGAAAGGAGGGGCAGAAAAGGGCACATGTCACCCAGCTCCTATTTACTGACAGTGTTAGATTTGCAGAAATTGTCATGGTAGCCATGACACACGAGACCTTTGCTCAGGTTCATACCCAGATAACCTAAACATCTGGGTTAGGAGCCAGGGTCCCATAGAGCTCCTGACCAGCCAGCATGCTGTTCCTTTTACTCGCTGTCTCTGTGCCGTTGTGTCAGCTTGGTTCTTGCTCCTTGTCAAGCAGCAGCTACCTCTCCTCCCTGGACCCTCCCATCCTCCTTGTCTCTTCCATGAGACCAAAGTGCAGGTCCAGTGCAAGAATGTGTGTGACTGATGGTCACGGTGTACACCTGCGTAAGGGTTTTTTTCCATCATCCCCTCCTCCCTCTCGCCCCTCCCTCCATCCTCAGCATCTGTCCTCAGCCATGACCCACTGGGCTTTGGGGACAGCAGCCCTGAGTTGCACAGCCCCAGGGGTGGGGGCCTCTATCCAGAGTTAGCAGCATGTGTGCTGTCTACTCCCAGTTGAGATAAACATGGCAAAAGGAAGCCAGAGAATCCTTGCCATCTGCTGCATTTGGACCCCTGGTGAGATCTAGAAAGCGAGGAGGCCCCAGGAAGAGTGTCACAAGGTGAGTCCTTGCATTTCTTAAAGACATGGTCTCTGCTTCCTTTATTTCCCAGGCTGTTACCTTCCCTGTCTGTGTGTCCTCTCCTGTCTTCCGTAGGGCTTGGTGCCTTCTCCAGAATCCAAGCCCCTCCACCTACCTTTGTATCTGATGCCTAGCCAGGGTCTCAGGTGATTATAGTTCATGGATTTACTTCAAAAAACTGATCAAGTGATTAGAATGGGAAGAGTGTTTTTTTTCCTTAGCTTTTAAAAACACTACGAAAGGATTTGAACACTTGATTAATTTGTTTGGCAATACAATGGGAACATTACACCTGGCCTACGTAGCATTTTAAGAGAATTTAGGCCAGCATGTGAATATTTTAAAATTGAGCTCAGATATCGATATCACAGACTAAACATAGTCCAATCAGGCAAGTTCAAAGAGCAGGTGTTAAAGATCTCAGCTCCTGCAGATTCTCACTTGAAAGTTCCAATGACTTCAGCGTCAGATGACTCATAGTTGAGAAATACAAAATCAAAGATTTTCTTCCCATTGTTAACTATATAGCACACCTAACTGATTTCACTGGCACGCTGAGACTGCTGTTGACCATATGCACTTATGATGCAAAGGTTTACAGTGTGTTGTTTTCCAGTTTTTTGAAGATGATGGTCCCCAGACTCAAATTATGCCTTACATTTACTGTAATGATGCTGGTACACTCGTTTTGTTTAATTACGGTTGACTGTCTAAAACTACCTGTCCCTTGAGTCATTGAAAATGTTACTGGAGTTCTTTAATATGATTATAAAAATTAATGGGCTTGTAATTAGACATAAGAGAAGTAAATCCAAAGTTTGCCGAACAAACAATTGTTCTACTTATGAACCTACACATTTCTAACTACGAAGCCATAGTATAGATGGTACAGGTTGAAAATCTTATGCTGGCCAATGTCCACATCAAGAAAGACTTGGAAATTAATTCAGATCTTTTGTAACTTTCATTGAAAAAGTAATAATTATCATCATGGAAATCGATACTGGCAATAAAATGGTGATTTGTCTTACTTTCCGTGTGCCTTCCGTGTTCCAAGTGAGATCTGGGCTCAGTCCATGTATTTACTATTCAGAAACCTCTGCTCAAGGGATAGAATAAAACTCTAATTCATGAATATTCTAACTGCCCTCTAGCTGCCACTGATGTTTTAATCATAACATGAGAGGCATCTTGGACTCATTCTTCAAAATAGGCCAACATCTCCCAAATTTCTCTTGCATATGAACATTTTCGTATTGTCCCTGGTTCATAATTTGAGTATGTTTTCTTCTGTAGCAAAATCAGTCATTGATCAAGTGTGTGGATTCCAGGCGGTGATTTCTCTTGACTATATTTGGAAACGTTTGCTCCAGAAGCTTTGCAGACAGTGCAGATGGCTAGAAGTCAGTGGGAGCTTTTAGAACTTCAGACCCACCATTCACTTATGTGTGTCTAGAAGGAGAATTCTCTGTGGGAGCTATTGGTGATGAGTCCGTTTTGTCTTCATGCTTCAGTTACGAGGCTTAAATATTGAAGTGTTTTGCTGTTCGGTCTCTTGGTACAGACAGAGAGAAACAGAGTGCATTTTTGCTTTACACCCACTCCAAAATTAAATTGTCATGGTATCTTGGCACAGGCAGAGGGAAACACTAGAGGTACATGTAGAAGGACTGCAGTGGCTGGTAGGACCTGGGTGGTGGGGGAGGTGATGTTAGCAAGAGTAGCCGTGCCCGCTTGCATTTATGCAGGGGCAGACCTCAGTGGATTCGAGATTGGGCTCTCAGGACGGCCACTGTCACTGAGCAGATTTCCTATTTTATTTTTTTCTGGATCTAAGCCATTCATCTTAAGGTATCATAATGAGAGAAATAGATCCGTGTACTGGGCCTTAAATATTGCCAGGAAGGTAACATTTTAAACACATATTTAGAAGATTCCTTTTTTCTTCTGTTACTTCTGTTGGAGATAAACTCATAAAATGGATTCTACAATATGATCGGATTGTATTAGTACATATGAGGAATGCCACTCTATGCAAAAACATCACTTGGAAAAAAAGAAGAGAAAGTTTGTCTTACTGAGTTTTCAGGTATGTTGGGAAGAATTGTGATCGCCTGCCCTGGTTCTGGATCCACCGTATGAAATCGTTTAGCTTCCCTGTACTTCTGTTTTATTCTCCACTTATACAATGTGATGTTCAGACAAGAAATGATGCTTTCTTTTTCCAAAGACTGGGTCTCAATCCTAGTAAGCTCTTTCGCACTTCTCATCTGTCAACTAGCAAAAGGATGTGGAATGAATATGCTTGAAAAGTCCTTAGAATATTTTGGAAGCTCTCTGATCCTTCTCTCCAGTAGCAAGAGGCTCTGGCTGGGAATGTTGTCCTTCCACTTTGTCTTGCTGCTACCCATGGAGCCCCTCGGCCTAAGGAAACCCCCAGTGGGCATTTGCTTGACAGAACCACGCTCCTCCCGTTTGGTTTACTGGGGTGGTGGAAGCTCCGTAGCTTGACTGTGGGATACTTTCACGAGTCTCTTGATAAATTAAAATTCATTTTTAAAAATTCATTTTATTAAAAAAGTTAATTCATTTTATTTTTAAATTCATTTTTGATGTATGAACATTCATTTTATTTTTAAATTGTTTTTTCAATTCAGTAATTTCATCTTAAATTTTTTAAATTCATTTAAATTCTTTTTAAAGTACATTTTGATGTATTAAAATTCATTTATTTTTAAAAATTATTTCAAAGTTTATTTAAAAGTGTTTAAAATCCCTTTTCTTTTTAATTAGCTTATTTAATTTTTTAATTTTTTAATTTAATCTCTAGATGTATTAAACTTCATTTTATGTTTTTTTATGTCTTAACAGTAGAATTGACATTTTCAGTGTACAGCTCCATGGATTTTCACACACAGAACCACAAAAAGTCCATGTTACTCATATTTAATTATAAATCAACTCACTATGTTGATTTATAATAAAAAAATTTTTTTAAAGATTCGCGTTTGAAGAGTCACTGTCAACACTCTGAAAAAATGAACCAGTAGCTGGAATCTCTCTCAAAATATCCTAGTCCTCTTCAGATAAGTGGCTTTTCATGTCTTTCTGATTTTTAATTATATTCCCCTTTGGTTTTCTAGTAATTTATTTAAATAAACTTCTTTTATGCTGAGATAAGGATCTTCCTTTGTTATAAAATACTGTTTTTAAATAATGAGAGAACACTTGTTTTCTTTCAAGAAAGTTCTCACTGGAAATGAAATATGATTTTTCAGCATTTCCCAAGAAGCAGCTGCTAACAGTGGTATAAGTGAACAGCAGTCATTAAGTGTGGCGTGTGCCAAACACTGCTCTCTGTGCGGCATAGGCTGCTTTGCTCCATCCCCAGGATGCTCTCAAATAGGTGAGCGCCTCTTCTTTGACAGATGAAAAATGAGAGTCATGTCACAACATCCGCATAGTTCATGGGGACAGAGGGGCCTGCAGTCCAGTTCTCTCTGTCTCCAAATCCCTTTCGCACCCAAGGCTGCCTCCTACGAACAGATACCGTGTATAAAGATAACTTAGCAGGTGTGCGTGTGTCTGCAGGCACACCCAGGCACTCACACATATATCAGAGGGAGAAAAGGGGGAGGAGGTTTGCCAAGAAGCTGCCAAAGAGCTTGGTCGATGTCTACCGGTTTATGAAATAGCAAAGGCTGTAGGGTAGACAGCCACGCTCGTGTGGGTGCCGTGTCGGCCACAGCAGCCAGCTGAAAAGCCATCTGCTGCTGCGGCCCTGGCGTGTGTGTGTGTGTGTGTGTGTGTGTGTGTGTGTGTGTGCATGTGTGAGATCTTGTGCCCCAGGGCAGCAGTAGACCTGGGGTGGAAACAGCCAGCAGCCTAGTAACTGATGCTTTTCCCCAGCTAGCCCCAGCCCCGCTCTTCGTTGCACTTGGAGCCGAGGGGTTGGACCAGCAGCCATGAGCTGTCGGTGCCTTATTAGAATTCAGTGAGCCACGTGATGATGGGCAAGGGCTGTCAACAGTTCCTTTTTCTGATAAAGACCAAGACTCCTCAGCCAGCGGCGAGCGAACAGGCGGAGATCCCGGGTTGCTGCCAACTCGTTGCCTGTCACTTTTCTTCCTTCTCACGAGGCTCTAACTCCCTCAGTTTTGGCAAAAGTTCCCTGGAGTAGCAGACATGTTCCTCTAACCTCCCCTCCCAGTCAGCAAATATCACCTCTCCCTAAATAAGCTAACCATCTGTGGGAAACCTAGGACTTGCTGTCTCTGTTTTTTGGAAGTTTTGAAACTCACTTATCGAGGTCTCAATCTTCTGGACTCTAACTCGCTGTGTGACGTTAGGCCAGTTACTTAACCTCTCTGAGCTGTACTCCTCTACAGAAGAATGATGGTACTCCATATCGCATGGGGTTGTTTTGGGCTAAAGTGAGGCAATGAGTATAAACTGCTTAACATAGCTAAGGATCAGTAAGTTACTAACGTCACTGTAAAAAAGATCCACATGATCATAGTCTTGAAGATTATTTATTTATAAAATTCCACTTTTTATTTACTAGTCCCATTTTCATGACTGTCTTGATGATTTCCTTGCCTCAGCAAAATTCAGGATACATACATAATGTCCTTGAATCACCAGACCATTATTCACGGATGTAATATTCTCCCTATTGTTGGGCTGCGCAGTAGCTACTCACCTTTGAGAACAATCTTTGCTGTTAAAGAACCCAGGAGCATGCCGGGCGGACCTAGGGTGTGACTGAGAACCACGCCTTTCTTTTGGCCCAGCTACTGACTCTCCTGTTCTGATTAGTGGTTCAAAAGGGAAAGGTTACATCTTCTATTCTCGAAAGTAGGAGGGAGGTACTATTGCTGTGCACCTGGTAGGAAGGTGAATTTTTAACACTCCAATTGCTTTGTTCTATTCATGTTGTTATTCAGGTTTCCTCCACTTAACAGGCTGGCCTTTGCTGGCAGGTAACTGGAGTCATAGGTGCACTCAGTGGCTGTGGAGCAGAGCAACGCTCCCTGGTCACCAGTTTGAAACCATGACCTTGGCCTCGTTAGCCCTGGGCTCTGCCTACGCTGACCACCCCCAGGAGATTGTCAGCCTAGAGCATGGGGTATTACCTCCTGGTCTTCACACCAGGCCTTCTGAGAAGGTTCTCTCCACCCATTTATGTGATTTCTCCAGCCTGAGGCTGGTCCTTATTTAAAAAGCCCCCCACATACGGAGCAGGGCGACAGGCACATAAGTATGAATGTGCAGCTATGGAGTCACTGCCCAAGTAAATTAAAGGTCTGGGTTTAATCTGGCAATTTAGCTTATCCTTTATAGTTGCCTATTTCATGTCACCTTTTGAAGGAATTGGCTACATTTGACGATTTTGTAATCTGTAAGGGAATATCAGGGTTCATTTGTGGTTGACTTGGCTGTCGTAAAACAAAATGACAGCCAGTGAAGTTTTCCAGCAAAATAGACTAACTTTATTTTTTACATAATAAAAGGAATAGTGCTATTGATAAAAATTCAGAAATGCAGAAAAGCATAGGGGAAGAAATACAAATGATACCCTATCTTACCAACATCCTTTTAGGGCCATCCGTCCAGATATCTCTTTGTGTGTATATTACACATGCCAGGCAGGGATTTCAGATGGTCATTCTTCTAGATTTTAAATTAATTTTAGTTAAAATAGGTACCCAGGTGGAATTTACTGGAATATAATTAATCTTTTACTGAACCACTAATTGAATGTTGACTGTAAGAAAAAAAGACCAAAATGTTAACATCATTATTGCCAGGATTATTAATGATTTTTATTTTCTTCTTTTTATCTTTATTATCTGAACCTATTGTGGTTTGTTGATAATCAAAAAATAAGGTCATTTAAAGTTGTTTAATTGGCTAGAAATTATGCATATGTTGGCTGGTAGAATTTTCCCCACAATTTAATAACTGTCATCTTCTGAAATCTTGCTGCTGTCATTACTAATGTTAAGAGCTGTATTGTGACTATCAGGGTCCCAAAGCATTACTTTCTTTTCATTAAATTATAACAGATTCACTTTCTTCTGTAGTAGGAACACACTAAAGTTCAGTGAAGAATTCAAGCAAATAGCTCGTTTATGTTTAAAAAATACTTTGACATGTTAACCTGGAGTCCTGAATTTGCTAGTTCCCTCAGTATGCACCTGGTGTAAGCAAGAGAGAAGGGCTGGAGCAATTTCTATGTCCTAAATTCATTAAATGCAAACTGATGATTTTTACATTTAGACTGTGGGAGGTTTGACAAAGGAGTCTATGCCAGGAGCTTGGGGGTTGTTGGGGCCATTTTTTGTTTAGTTTAGTTTAGGGTTTTTCAGTTTGTTTGGTGAAAGTGGGTAGGTGGTCTGTGTTTCTTCTTAGAGGAAAGCAGTGAATCGTCCTGAGAGCGCAGTCTGAACTGAGCGCCAGTGGAACCAAACACAGGAGGTTGAGGTTTCATTCTAGCTCTGGCCCAGTCCGCCCCTCCGATGGATGATTAACACATGAAGACCATCTGTGATTACTCAGGAGCCAACTGAATCTTAAAAACAAGCAAGTGTTTTTCCTAAGAATGCATTCATAGTACTTGGTCATTGCGATAAATTGTTCACGATTATGAGCTAAATGCGTGTGTGTCTGTGTGTGTGTGGCGCATATACATACACAACTTAAATTTGTAATAGAATACATTGTTTCAGGACACTGCACTATTCAAATTAATTCAACTTATTTTGGAGCTGAGTATTTTCTCATTTAGTGAGTACAGATGGGAAAAGCACAAGGTGATAAAGTACAATGTCTACCTGCTTCCAGACAACCAGCCATTTCAGAAGGTGGACGTCCAACGCTCACCCTTGCAGTGACTTCAGTAACAGAAGAATTCGCTGAGGGAGGCACTTCATGTTGGTTTTAGCTCTGGTCTTCCTCTTAACTTCATTATTAATTGGAGCAGAACGGGTACAAAGTATTTGTAAGTTAAAAGATAATACAGGTCAAAGTAAGTAACAAGAAATGCCACCGTCATGAAATTCTATGCGACAGAATGAGTTCTGGACTTCCCTGGCGAGCCTGTTTATTTCATGCATTATTGAGTGTAAGACGGGAGGTAGGACCATCCTTATTTTTTAACAAAAATTGTCATGAACACAAGAACTAGTACATGGTATAAGGAGATTCAGATGTGTAAAGAATAAAGATGAAAAAAAGTGACTCTGAATTATGGTGCTCTTTAACTGGAGAGAGGACATAAGCCAGCACAATTCAGTGCACTCGGCATAAAGCATTATGTCACAAAGCGGAGACGTAGCCATTGCCGACCTTGTTACCTCACCGAGCACTGCACTGCTGACCTCCGTCTGGGTCACTTATTTCTACAAAATGTAGACAGGGGCTGGCTCCCAGGCCAGCAACAAGGCTGCTTAAGGAGATAACAAGAGTCATTATGAGAAGAAGTTAAATGACATGAGAGTGAATAATTGGGCTAAGAGGGGGTGAGATAAGTTTAATGTAAATCAGTTCTACTATTGCTAGTATTTCTGGGGAGTGTAGTCTCTGCAGACACACTGCGTAAGCAGTTTACCTGGAGACAGTCAGGTTTTACGTTCCACAGTGAGTGACTACTGTTGTCCACACTTGTTTAAGACCAGGTGAATGAGCTGGTCGCCCAGGTTTGGTAGCTGGCAAGGGGCGACCACGCACGCGTGCAGCTCTCCTATCACACACCTCCCCCTTCATTTTGCTCGGCGTGTCGGTGCCCATCTGCATGACTCCATACATCTGTGTGTGTTGCTTCTTATGCTCCTTCGGTCCCTTCCCTTTTTTTTAATGTAACATATGCCTTATATTCTTAGCTATATATCTTATCTCCTATGCTGGAGCCAATTTCAGAGGATAACGTGTCTCCTGTCCTGATACATAAACACTCTCTAAATGTTTGTTTTTGGTGTGAATACTTACGATTTGTCTGGTTTAAAGGATTTTTCTCTGGCAAGCACCTTGCACATTGCTGTGTACTGTCAGCTAATATTAATTTTAGTACCTTGATGTGTCTGTGTATTCATAGGCAGGTATCCTATGAATGTGTGCATTATATATTATAGTCACAGAATGCCTGTCCTAAGTGCCAGGCACTGCCTAAACAGCAAAGAAAAGAGCACATGCCTTGCTCACTGTAGTGAAGAAAGTCCACTTTCAGTACTGAAGATCCTTTCATTTGTCTAAGTCTGAAAATGGACACATAAAAATTTAAGTTTAAGGTTGGGATTAGATTAAATGAAAATTTAAGGAAGCAACCACTGACATTAGATCAGCTGTGTTAAACTTTTTTGGAACTTACTTATTTTATCAATGTATTTTCCTTAAGAGACATTGTGTGTCATACTTATTTGTAAAATAAAACAATTTGGATTCTCCTGTTAAACTCATCATAGAGAAGTGGCACATCTTGAGGTGCCTGAAGACAATTTAGGAAGTTATGAAATCAGGATTATTGAGGATTATTCTGCTAAACCAAAAGTAGAAAACCTGTTTTACAAATAAGCATATGTTGAAATTTTAACTGAATAGACAAGTTCATCCGATTTCTTTTCTCTAATACATATAATCACACTTATGACATTTAAGTTGACAAAGACAAAGTTTTCTTAAGCACTCAGATAAAAATGGTGTTTCTTTTTTCTTTTGGTACAATTTCATCTGTACTGTTTAGGGAAAATGCATCACTTAGATGCATTTAATCTTTAACCCACACTCTGCCTCTTGTTCTCCACCTAACAGTGACTTAAGAATGGAGGTGGGGGGAAGTATTTAAAAAACAAACAAGCAACAACAACAAAAAAAACCAGCCTTGGCATATTACGAGATATTTATAGTGATTTCTCGTATTATTTTAGGAAACAGTTCTCGCTGATTTCCAGAGACCACAGTTGACATATAAATACCCTAATTTGTTTACTTTAGAGAGATCATCTCAAGTGCAGCATCTGTTTTTGCTTTTTCTGTGAGATCTTGGTTTTCCATCAGGAGGACGGAGGCACAGGGAAGCCACGTGACCAGCTGGAGCTCCCCACCCGCCCCCCCAGCCCACTGTGCCCGGAACTAACACCGAGCAGTGGCGCGGGTCCCTCCCTTGCTGCTCTGCAGAGAAACTTCCCTGTCTAGCTTTTCAGTTGTTTTTCAAGGATAGACTCCATCTGCCAGATAACACTATTTCACAAGTGGAAGATGTCAAAACTCTGATTTTGCTTAGGTATGTCTTATTTTGGGCAGGCAGCTTTTCTTCTGTGAAACTGAGAGCAGTAACCTCAAATTACTTTGAATACATACGTAGAGGGGAGAGCCTTCTGCGGATGCCGTAGTTCTTTATGAAACTTGGGAGGGGAGTTCGCCATGTTCCAATGAAATTAGAGAGATAAAATTTTAATGTTGAAGGCACTTATATCTTCAGTGTTTTCCACTATTTTGCTCCCTCCACAATCCTTGTAAAAATGGCAGCTCCAGGAAATCTATGTCCCGGGCCCTGTCTGAGTCCAGGCTCAAGGTCACAGGGAGAGGAGCATCCCATATTTTGTGATGTTAGCAGAAATGCAAGGCATTGAAAAACCAGAGAAGTAGCAACAGCTTCCATCTCTGAAAAATGATCAAGTGAATTTTCTCTGAAAAATAACTCACTGAATGACATACAGAGCGGCCCAAACTGGTCCTCCAGCTCTGGTGAGCACCCTTGTAAGGATGGCGGAATCATTGTAAATATAAATTCAAGCTCAAGAGAAGAGAGGGATGTGGAGAAAATCCAATTAACTGGAGTGAAAGTCATACAGAATAAACTACCCATTGCTAAAAGAAATAGTTTTTAAATTGGATGAATCTTTACAGTAGAATTGATAAAATACGTCCCTTTGTACAAGAAGATGCACATTGCAAATAGTATTTTGTAGGAGGCGTCATCTGCTTGAGGATGTTTCATGTTCTTAGTAAGAAGGCGATTAGAAGTTTGGAGGCTTTTTCATCGTTGTTATTAACTTGCAGGGGAAAATCTTCCTATTCCAGTGTTCATTAAATGGATCTCTTTGTGTGTACAAATATTAAAAATTGTCTTGAAAGTACTGTAGTTAAGCAAGGGAAAAAAATGCACTGTTTGTTTCCTCCTAGAATTGACATTTTTATTTGGGGAAAAAAAATCTATGAATTTACAATCTCTCCCTTTCTAGGTTTTTCAACATTTCTTGCAAATTGTATGTAAATGAATGCAAATAAGCAATCCTCACTAGCAAGCTGCTTAGAAGTGTAAAATGCATAAAATTAAGATGCTGAGAGAAACGTGCATCTAATTAAGGTAGCATGTAAAGAAATGTTTAAATTCAAATTAGATACTTCAGTGGAAAGAATTACTTGTTTAATTCAAAAGGTGTTTTGTATAATTCATGGAATGCTTGTCCTTAGTGGTGTCCCATTTCCTTCAAAAATCAGTTTTAGGAGCTTGCACTGGCTTGGTAAAACTTTAAAATTGAATTTAACCTGGAAGTTAGGATGCCATAAAAATGCATTCTAGTTTTAATGTCTTCACCTCGAACACAGACTATATATAGAGTCGAGAGGGATCATTTGGGAGTGAGGGTGGTGGGTGTAGGGGTCAGTACTTCTATCCCATTCCCATGAAACCTTGTGGCACTACTTTCACGTAATGGGTTTGTAGGAAACCTGGACACACATGGACCACAGCCAGCTAGCTATCCCTGGGTCACCAGGTTTTCTGTGCAAGACAGGAAGGATGCCAGCCCACACTGTCAACAACCCCTGCCGCACTGTTACACTCAGTGGGCACCGTCTTTACTCCTTGGGGGCAGTGTCAGCCATTGTCCAGCCCCCATGCAGGGACAGAAGAGGAAAGCAATTTGATCTCAAGTTAGAAGCCTTTAGTTTAAATAATTGGAAAAACTTTTTGGAAAGTATGAAACAACAAAGAAATTATTGAAAAATGCAAGGTGTGCATTAAGAAAATATAAACTATCTTGTAAGATTAAGGGGCAGACAGAAGAACAGACAGGAAGTGGTTTATGCTAGTTTCCCAAATGCTGGATTTTGAAGCATTCCGCTAAGTTCCTCAACACATAGTGAGGGATCTTGCTTTACACAGGATTGTGGGTTCACACCGAGCCCTTTGATTTCAACCAAGCTCATGTTTTCGCCCAACTATTTCCTGGCTTCAGAGATAAAAGTTCATTGTTATGGAACAGTTTGATCACATGTAATGTACAAAAGTCTCCTGAAGTCCTGGGTTCCCCCACGTGAAATTCCTATGTCCGTGTCTGACATAGAGAATCAGAAAGCGATTCTGATCGTATTGTTCTTCATCTGGAGGGTTGGATTCAGTCCTCTCTCTTCGGTAGGGGCAGAAATCCGTCCGAATCGGTGTCGGCTGCCTTTATCCTCCCCTCCCCTCTGGCCTTAGCCAGCCTCGCTGGCACCCCGAGGCTGAAGCACATCCTAGCCATTAGGATCGTGCATGGAAAGCATCTTCGGCTGCTGACATCTGTTTCAGACCTCCAGCAAGTCGGGTCACGTTTAATCTGGAGGCGCCCCATTCACGTGTCCTCCTTGCAGGGGATGCTCTCGGCGTGAAACTCAGAATACGCGTCCTGTCTGTCAGAGTCCTTCCCCTCCCTCTCTGATTCCTTGGTGTTTTCAGTGACTGCCTCTCAACCAGTGATCAGTGTGGTGAGTGCGGTACCCGCAGCACAGGGTATATCCAGCTGCCCACCTGTCTTTTTCCTGAAGGCCCTACATTCAACTTCATTGACGTACCCTAATTCAACTCAATAATTCGCCTCCAAACAGGTGCGCTCCCACCTCTAAGCCTCTCCTGGTGATGACGCCTTGACCTGCCCTCCTCTCCTTGCAAAGTGTCGGTGCCGTAGCTTAGATCCTCTGTGTTTCTTACCCAAGCTTATCTCGGGAGCTTCCTGACTGCTCTCTCTGCCTCCTGATGGCACATACCTCTTCATTCCTTTTTTCACACTGTTGACAAAAGCTTTTTTCTTAAAACAAATCTTCAGCCACATCCCTGATTGCAGGCTTTCTGATGCCCCGTCTTCAGCTTGCTGGTTTAGGGTGGTTTGGGGCTGCCATCCCAGCCCCCTCCCTCTGTTCCCCCCACATGCTGCGCATCAGCTGAGTCAAACGCCAGCACTTGGAATGCCCCACACCACCAGGGCTTGGATGCCTTTGCACAAGCTCTTCTCTGCTGAGATGCTCCTTCCCCACTGGCATCTCCTTTGTCTGCCCGGGACTCCGACCTGCCCTCCTCCACCTGAGGTTTTCCTCTCCCACGCTCCTGGCTGAACTGCTCATGCTCTCGTTTGCTGCATTCCAGGCCTTTGGGGACATGAGGTGTTCTGAAGTCTTGTTTCCTGGGACCTCTACCTGTTACTCTGTGAGCTTCTGAGGACAGCACTTATACTGAGTGAGAAGCCGCCCAGGAATAAGACTACAGCAGTTGTTCTCAAGTTTTTGGGTGTCAGGATCTGCTTACACTGCTAAAAATTATTGAGACCTTCAAAGAGCCTTTTATTTATTATGTGGATGACTATCTGTTGATAGTTACCATATTTAACATTTAAACTGAGAAATTTAAAACATTAGTTCTTTTGAAATCAACAAAAATAAACATCACATGGCACTATAAATTGTACATTTTTACATACTATATACATATATATATACACACACAATATGCCATTTATATACAGTAACTACTCTTCAAAAAATGTAGTGAGAAGATAAGCATTGCCTTCCATTTTCAGAAGCCTCTTTATTGTCTGGCTTATTAAGAGAAGAGAGCTGGATTCTCATAACTGCTTCTGCATTCAGTCTGGTTCCATGGGCTGTTTTCTTTAAAGTATATGTGAAGACAGTCCACCTTGATTGTAGTTTTCTATACCAGAACTTGACTGGTGATAGTTTCCATTGTAACATGAAACTTGAAACTTACAGGGATGAACTTCTCACTGTTATTTAAAACTATTGGTCTCCCCTGCTTCCAGGAGCCTTGAAAGGTTCTTTTATGCATGCATGATTGAATTATACCATGCCCTGGTCACATGGAAAATATGGGTCTGCTGAGGTACAGAGATCTCCCAAAGGATGATACATTTTATTATATAACAAGAAATTATACATTTATAACAGGCCTCATTAACTATTTGAAAGCTATCAAACTCATGATGATAGATGTTTTCCAAAGTTCTATTTTGGAAAGCTCGTATTTTATCATTGTAACAAATACGATCAATAGTTTTCCTCAAAGGGACAAGCCCACTTTATTCATTTTCAAGAAAATGCCTTTTAAATACCTAGGAATGAATAAGAGGATTGTGTCAGTTCTTTTTAAGTCAAAATGATGTTCTGTTAAAAAAATGTTATGTTCAGCTTGCAACACTATCACACAGGGCTTTTCCTTGAGACAAACAGCATACTTTGGTAGCAGAACTGCTCTATGTGTACTTGGTTTCTCATGACAGAATATTAAAAAGATACATACTCAAGGTCAAGATTTACTGAAATTAATATTTAGTGCTTAATTAATGATATGCTTAAGCGAAGCTGGTGTTTATTTTCCTTCACGTGCTTGGAGGGGAAGACTACAATGACCGCCAGTATCATTCGCGGCCACTGCCTTGATTTATGACAATCGCCAGCTGCTTTCCTCACTCTCTTGCCCTTTGTCTTTGTACTTGCAGTGTGCGTGTTAACCCATTAAGAAGGCAAATAACGCCTTTGTATCATTGTAAAATATTTCTACCCTCGTGGGCCCTTGGAGAGGCTCTTGGAGACCCCCAGAGTCCACGGACGGCGCTCTGAGCTTCATGGGACTCATGCAGAGGCCCTTTGCCCAGCGCTGCTGGGATCGGTGCCGTGCAGGGGAAAGTGTGACGGGAGGAATGTCATAGTCGGGTTTGACGGTAGAGTGACTGCAGTGGCAGGGAGGTGGAGCATCTTCTGGGGAGTTGGAAAATTAGAGTGGAACATCATTGCCAAAGACTGGCTGTGTTTTTTGAATTGCCAAATGAATGTGTAAGATTAAGTGAGCCCCCAATTTTTAAACACTCTCAGAGTGGTGTCTTTATTCCAATCACATTCAACTGCATGGATGTGCAAAGTTGAAGGTGTTTCTGGGTGTTCTTATTCCCACTCTGGGGGGGGGGGGTCATTCGGTTGCATTTGGGGCGTGTGTGCACGTGGACCTGTACACACAGAACTTGGATGGATGTCTGCTGCTGGCTCATTGGATTCCTGGGCAGTTACTTTCTGGCTCAGTTTGTTTTTGTGTTTGATTGGCAGCAGTACATCCCTTGGACGGTACGCGCTCATCCTGTATCATGTGTGGAAAACATTTGTTTACCATGGAGACCTCCCGCTCTGTGGATGCGTGGGACACTCATTACTCAGTTGAAAGGTCTAAGTCAATATGATATTTAGAAATAATCACAAACCAGCTTGCAGCAGTGCTTCCTTAGGACTCCTTCAGGAGCCCTGCCTCTCTGTTGATCTCTTTAAAAATGCTAAGCAAAAGACAATGAATCTTCAGGCTCCGCTAATCCCATTGTAAATTGATCTGAGCCAATTTTTAGGGTAATTGATGATATTGCCTTAGTTGAGTCTGTTAGTACAAATAATTCTTAATCAATATGCTCTCAGCTCTTAATTCAGAAGATAATTCCAACACATGATTTATTCTGATCATTTCAATCGAGCCACCTTTACAAGAGGAAAATCAATTGGCGAGAGGTCTAAGGCACTTACTTAATCTACAGCAGTGTTCCTTCCTCCGTCGTGTTTACCCAGGTAACATGCTGTCCCACCCTGGAAAGCGCACCAGGAAGGTCGTCGTCGCCATGGTGGAAGGAGAATATATGGTTCGTCTTTGACTGACCCAGTTGATTTAAAGTGATTTAGTTAAATGCCATGAAAACAAAGCATGGTGGCTTTACTTTGGAGCTTATAGTTAGCATTGCCCTGGCAAAAGGAACACGTTGCTAATTTCCACTCGGAGGGGCAGCAGTGTACTGTTGTGGACAGTGAATGTCCTGTAAGTCAGTTTACTCGGAAAGCCAGAATTACGGAAAGGAGATTAAGGTGTGAAGAGTTTTAGGGGTGAGACTTATACTGCTCCCCAGATCCTCACTACTCCGGAGGACGCTCTGCAGCTTCCCTATGCTAAAGGCTTTCCAACCCGGGCTTGTTGTTTTGCCTTTTCACACAAGATCGTGGTGAATGTTGTGGTCTGATATTTTTCTCTGTGAGAAGAGATGCAGAAAAAAAATAACGAGCACCAGGAATGAGCCCGCCTTTGTTCCCAAGTGGAGCTTCCAAGCATCTGGTTTTGTTGTACTATGGAGCATACAGGAACATGTGGGCCTTGGCATGGGACTTTTAGATATGATTATAACAGATGGGAATTTTAACTGACAGTTCCTTGCATTGTCACTCTGGAAGCCCTTCAGCTGGCCCTGAGATGTTCTGTTGCAGCCCTCCCTGTCCTGAGCCTCTTGATCTTGGAGTGTGTTGACGAAATGTTGGGGCGCTCAGAAGCCCCCATGGCCAGCTCTGTACCTGCCTCCCCTCGTTTCCAGGACGCCCAGAACTTGGGCCCATGACTTCATGCCAACAAACTGAAACCCTAACTCATTGTTAACAGCTGGCCTAGAGTCGTGTCTCCAGAAGGGAATGTTGAATGGAGTTGGTGCTATCCGTTAAACAGTGGGAGAGAGGAAAGGTGAGTCTTCTTGAAAAGGCCTTTTCAGGAGCTAATTCAGTAGGCATTTGGGGACTGTCTGGCTTGGAATCAGCGCTACAGGGAAGAGCAAGAAAAATGAGGCTTGCTTCTGACCGCAGGAAGCCACAGCCATGTCAGGAAGGGCTGGAGTGGTGAGGTGAGATGCCAGACAGTGAGAATACAGGAGAGGAGGGCTGAGCCCAGAGGCTGATGGGGAGAAGACCGAGGGCTGGGCCCTTGGCATGCTCCAGAGAGGAGGGAGAGGCCGATGGGTGACAGGACTGCCCGATAAACACAGCCCCCGAGGTTGCCTCTGCATATGGCCCCTTCCCCTTCCTCCACCTCCTCCTGCTCCACTCACTGCCCCTTGGGGACAGTAGCTTGCTTTAGGCTGATCAGGGGGAAGCTGAGCCATAAAACCTGGGACCAGCCACAGTCTCTGTGATGGGTTCCTCCAGAAGGACTCTCTCAGCGTTGCCCATGGAGTCCAGGGGCCCTTACCCCAGTGAGGTTTGACTGCGTGTTAGAACAGCTGGGGGATAACTCGCGTTCCAACCCTCGCGTGCACATCACAGAGTCTGGAAGTCATTCTGACTGGGGCACTTTGGAGGCTGGTGGCTGTCCAGGAAAGCTGTGTCACCTTTACTAGCACATTCCTCCCAGCCGCCTCATCCCGAACTTCTCCCTCACGTGTCCCTTACCTTGCCCACCATTTGAGTGCCGTTGTGAGGGGGCTGACACTTGTCCACTTCTAAGCTGCTCCCTCCACTCAAGTTCACACCTTGACTGGCTGTGTATCTCCAGAAGGTCTCTCAATAACTTTGAGGCAGAGTTTTCCTATCTGTAAAATGGGTATGATACTTTACTCATGAGCTAATGAGGAGGCAGATTTCAAAGCGCTCTCTAAACTGTGAAACTCTATAATACGTAATGTGTATATGTGTGTGTGTACATGTAGTCCAATGTATAAGGTGTCATTTTACCTTTTCCATTTTATTATTCTGCCCTACCAACTGCCTACCTGGGGCCTGTCCATATTTCCCGTGGCATTTCTAGTTCAGAGATAAAGCCTGAAAAGGAGTTCCAGTCACTGTTCACCTGGGCCTCTTCTTACCAAAGTCACTTAAATGTCCTGGAGCTAGAATGTGAGAGGAAAAAGTATTCTAAAAGTCATTGCCTGTCTGTATTGCATATAATAGTTCAAGAGACATCTAGTAAATGAAGGAATTTCTTAAAATGAGTTCTTTTTTCTTTCGCTTCTGTTTTTGACATACAGGAGGACTAATTAAGCCTTTTCTCCTTCTTCTATGTCTGTTGCTCCCAACATTGTATAATACTAATCACATGACATGAAAGACCAAGTTCTTTAGTCCAGAGGAATGGAATTCTCAAGGACCGATGCAAGCTGCCAAAGGTATTGGTGGTTCAGGACCCAGGGTAAGGCTTACATGACCTCCCAACTGTTTTCTCAGGTTTCAAGTGAAAATAACAGAGATAAAGGCTGAAACTACATGTGTAAACATGATATATTAATAGCTCATCCAATCAACCTAACAAAATAAACCAGGAGTCTAGGTCTTCAAAGTGATAGCCAAGGTGTCGAATGTCCTGTTCCCCTTTATTCCAGAGGATGGGGCTTGACAGGTGAAGCAGCATTTGTTTAAACAGAACAGAGGAAGATTGCAAAACATTCAAGAGCAGGAAGTGGCAATAAATACTACACACAATCGGAGCAGCAGGAGACCTTGAGGTGAGCAGAACGTAATCACTCAGAGTGGAATTCAGTCAGGGTCCCCCAAGACCCACCAAGGGACTCAGTGAACTTTCTAAAGAGTCAAGACCCCTGTCCTATCTCCCTCCAACGATGAGAAAGTGAGACGTGAAAGTCCTTTCTGGAGGTGGGATTTGTTTTTAATGATAGGTTCTGATCTCTTTTGCAGACTTTGAGCATAAGAACAAGGATCCAAAAATAGTTCCTTGAGAAAAAAATAATCCAAAGGCTTAGAACGCAGTCCAGCGTGCAGGCATTGGTGATCTGTGATCTGGGGCTGTAAATCGACAATCCCTTGAACAGAGGAAGAGCTAGTTAAGGAGACTTTGATTTTCTTATAAGGCATGAGTTAGTCCTCTGGGCAATGTGCCGCATTGGAAAACAGAATAATGCTAATAATTTGCATTTATATAATACCCTTTGGCTTGTGGATCTACAAGCACTTTGCAAACATTAATTAATTCTCTGAACCCCCTGTGAGCCAGGGGGTGCCGTCGGTAACTAATCATGAAGGAGGGCCAGAGATTCTTGCCGGAGTGGATATGCAAGATAGAGAACACTGCAGGCTTGGGAGCCGAGGAGGATGAGGGGAATCTTTATGAGAAAGAACAACAAAGGTAGACTGTTAATCAGCCTGTGTGGGAAATGAACCTGGACACGAGGACCATGGATGGAAGTCTATCAACTAAAAATTTAGTTTCTCTCCTGTGATTCCAGGCATTTGTCATGAAGTATGCTCTGTGACATGCCTCTTGCTGTTCCTGCTTCGTTGTCAAAGCTCTGCTCATACTTGGTTTGAAGCCCCAGATTAAAGATGTGGGCTCAGTTCACCTATGTGCAGTATGTGAAGACATGCAGCGACCAGATCATCCTGGAAATCAGTATTTCTGTAGCTATTTAATAATCAATTCAGAGACTCATTCATTGGTTGATTTACTCATCACAGCTTTATTTGATGGGTTTTCAAATTTTTGCTCTCTGTCAGACATTGGAATTATCCCCAAGGATTTCTACAGGAGAAAAGCAATCCCTGCTCAGTCTAGTGGCTCGTTGCTATTTTCTTTATTCTTTCCACGTCATGTGAGTATTTTCCTTTCCCCAGTTTGCTTATCTGACATAGATATTAGGATCATTGGGATGTTTTCGCAATTTGGATGTAATTTGTCGATAAACATTATGCACTTGAATTTCTTATGAGAAAGACACATTATACATAGAAGACAGTAATGATGTAGCATACAAGAGCCTGTGTGTGTCGTTAGATCTCGCTAATTCTGGCCTTTGAGAAGAAGGTCTGTTGGAAATTATGAAAAGCTCATATTTTAACTTTTTTAAAAAGAAATGTATTTTTTTTAATGAAATGTAGTTTGAAACTAGACCAACCAGCTGTTTATTAGTGGGACTTGAGGAGTTTCCTTGTATTGAATAGATAAGATTTGTTTGTGATCTTCCAGCCTGTTCACCTGGAGCAGTTGTGGACTTTTGAAGGGCTTGAGAATTGGTTATAGCACTTGTTTCCTCTAATAGATTCCCAATGTGTTAGATTTTTCAAAAAATCAAGTGATTTGCTTAACAATCCTTTATAGATTAATACAGAAGCCAACTGGCAATCTAGTTCTTTCCAAGTTATAAGAATCACTGATATATGAATTGTTGAGATGGATTATCTGTCTGGTACATGTATATCTCCACAATAGTGTAAGTCAGATAAAATAGATCATTTTGGGGTGATGAAATCATTTTTATGTCACTTTCAAGTGAACTAGTATATAGGGAGAGATCTATTTGAGGTGAAAGTGTATATAATTCTTTTCAAGTATTTTTGAACTCTAGGGAAAAGGATGAGATTATGCCATCATTCTAGAAAAGTCTTTGCTAGAGCTGGCTGGCAGGGCAGTGACGCAGACGGGGACTCAAAGAGAGAGCGAGCTCTGTGTGGTGTGTGAAAGATCAAACACTCCAGGCCTGGGACTCCTCCCAGCAGGACACACACTTTCTTTCAGGCTGTTACCAGCTGGTTGTGCTCTGCAGTAGTGTTAAGCTTTACAGATTGGAAACATCTGGCTTTTCATCGGCCATGTGTACTCAGAACGGAGAGCAGTGTGAGCTGAAGGAAACTGACCAAATTCTTATCTGACACATTTAGTTGGCCCTAATGTGATAAGTTGAGGCAATTTCTGAGGATGAATCTTGTTTCCAATTGTGGGACTTCTCTCTTCTGTCCTTACCCTGCCTTTGGAAGAACCTTGGTTTTAAAATGTGGAGCCATGCCGTCATTTGGGGCTTTCACATGCAATGTCAACAGTGATTTCTGAATGCACCAAGAGTCATTTACATAGAGGCCAAACACAATGTTTCCTATAGAGGTTTCCTGAATCACAAAGTTTCAGAGCAGTCCCATGTAATCAGGTGTCAGCAGGTCCCAAAAAGATGCCTTGCAAGAGCAGTAGCTTCTAGTATTAACTGATTGCTGAGGAAATAAAGAAAATGTGTAAATAATAGGAAAGTTTGTATGCGTCTGCCAGACATATATACCGAGACACAAGTACAGATGGTGGCAGACTTTTTAGGTTGTGCTTACCTTTTGAAAGCATCCTTTATGATTTTGTAGTTCATTGCTTCTGTAGCACATCATAGAAGTGGAGGGGGAATTTTAAGACTAAAGCTCAACCTAAATCTCCCTCTGAATTTAGCATATAAATGTATTTTAAAATAATTTTCATTAAAAATTTTTTTATTGAGGTACATACCATAAAATGCACAAATCTTAGTGTTACAGCTCAATGAGTTTTGACATGTGTATACACCTGGTATACATAGATGCACATGAATATATTTTAACTTGCAAAAATGAACATTATACAAATTGGCATTTTTGAGCAATGGTTTATAAACCAAATATTTGTTAATTGGATCATAGCTTCCCACTGAATTAAGACTTCAGGGCTGACTGATTGGTGTTTATAATTGGCCTGCTGTTGTCATTGGTCTTGGTACTTGCTTGAAGTGTCTCACAAAGATAATGGCCTGTTGAAGCAAAATCCACTCAAGAAAGTTCTTCTTAAAAGAGACTGGTAAGAACCAGGGATATTTATGTTGTGTCAGCAGTAATTTGGCATGCCTGTTGTTTGGCAGGTATATATCAGCACAGTAATCTGATCAAGATGGTAATAATTTTACATTGAGGCTCAGAGAGGTGAAGTAGTAGGCTCCGGGTCACACAGCTAGTAAGTTTCTACGTTAGTTGCCTCCCTGGTGACCAAACATATGTTGGAAACTCAGTAATAATCTTGGATTACTTAGCCTAGCCTCTTCTCCAATTTTAAAGAGCTCAGAAGATGGAAAGGAAGCTAACGGCCTTGACTCTGCAGTGGTGTCCACGAGCTGACACTTGCTAATGATGTTTCAGCTGCTGAGGCTCCTCTTCCATAAGCACATTTGTTGTTGCCCCAGGGCCTTTGCACTTGCTGTTTCTGTCCGCAATTCTGTTTCACAGGTCACCATATAATATAGATGTCCCTTCTGTCATTTAGAACTCAACTGCCTTTTCTTTAGAAAGACCATGTGACCATACTGCCTCAACAAAACTGCACCTCAGCCCACTCAAGAGAGACTGCCCTCTGGGGATGCAGAGTCTCAGCCTCTCTCATTTGCCTGCCCGCCTAAGCTCTTTGCATTCTGCATTATTAAGGAGTCTTAACCACAGTCTGGCCTAAGCATGCCAGCTCCCTTGTGTACCTGTGCTTTCTCATGTTCCTAAAGCAAGAGGTTGAGAAACAATCTCTATTTTAAGTACAAGGTGTTTGATGGATCTTGTGGTTCTTTTCCTTGCTTTTTACCATGGACTTAGTCTTTCCCTTTCAAAGCCTGAATGTGTGTTTTGTGTTGGTGTGCTGGATTAGAATCAGGTAACGGCTAGAAGATAATTGCATTTAGGACAGATAGAGCCAAGCATATGGTATTTGGTATGAGTTATGTGAAGGAAGTCAACTTACACTTGGAGCAAATGAGTTCTGAGTTTCCTTTTAGTCTGAGGACATTTGTTTATCTTGGATGGTTGCAGAAATTTTCTGGACTATTTTTCTATAATTACCTTGATTAATATTTAAGTGGTATGTTTATGTTTTGAGTTGATTTGTATGAAGCTTTGCCTTTCTTCACTGAAACGCTCAGGTCTCTACTGTTTCCGCAGTGATAGAAACCATTCTCTGTGCCCGGGCCGAAGAACGGCAGCGTGTCCATGTGTGTTTCATGCAAGCGGCCGTAGCCACACAGCTGAAATATTCCACCAGAGGGCCATCCTTCCAGATACCTGTGCTATTTATAGATATTTCTATTAAGGGCCTTTGTGACCTGCAGTAAATTTGAAAATATAGTCTCTAAACTCTGTGTGTGGGGGAGTGTGTGTGGGTCTGAGTGTGTGTGGGTTTGGGGGGGTGTGTAGGGGTGTGGGGGGGTGTGTACGTGCATGCTTGCTGTGTTGAATTTCCTATATGTTGTTTCTGTGTTAGAAGGCAGGGAGAAATACTGACATCTTTTCTCCCCTTTAGTGTTTTTTCTTGCATCCCCTCTCCCTCGGTTCCTGCGGGAGGTGAAGCTTGTGGGCAGGGTAGGTGTTCCGCCTGGCCGGCTGAGTAAACTTGCAAGGCCATCAGCTGTGGCCCAGCATTGGGACCTAGTGTCCCATCCTGACTACAATGCTTCTTTCCTGTCACATCCTAACCAAACCATTTATGCCTTTTCACCTCAATTCCCTCATTAGTAACACAGTTGTAATACTATACTGGGCTCTCGTTACAATGATAAAAAAGTTGTGTTAGCTGACCACTTTGCAGATTATGGGAAGCTAAAATTATTATATCCAATCTCACCAAATTGTTTTTTCCCTTTATTCAACCACTGAGTGTTCTTTTTTGGAGTTGCCCACTGTTTATTCCTTTTTAGCCCCCAACCCCTATGCCTCAAGGCCCAGAATTTCATGATGAGTTTAGGTGGAGGCAGGACACATCTATTCTACACTGATTGCAGATAATTCAGCAGAAGCCATTTAGTAAGGAGGGTCCATGGGGTTAACTTTCTTACCCATGGTTTTCCTTAGGAAACATTCTCACGATAAAGGTCAGTGTGTGTGACACAGGCTATCTCTCATGTGTTGCTTTTATTCACAGACACATTAAATTTCATCATCTTGTCTCAAAAAGAAAAAAAAATGTTGACACTCACATCTTTGTGGCCTGGTGCAAAGTGGGCTGTGGACTGTTGGCTGAGCTGAGTTATTCCCTGAAATGCCTTGACTTAAATTAACTTCCCCTTTTGCTGCTGAAATCTCAGGGGTTGCCATTTGCTGAACTTGGATTTATGAAGAAAAGGAACCAACTTTCCTATAGGTAATTGTGTTAGACGAAAGTTTATTGGTGTCACTGTTATTTTCTTAGAGAAGGCTCAGCTTATTCATTATGCCCCTTTTATCTGCTTGTCTCTATAAATGCAGAATTTACAGAGATAGGCAGTCAAAAATGTATTGTTCTAATTAGATCACTTTTGACAAACATAAAAGTCTCATTTATATGTTACTTGTTTTATAGCAAAGTCAGTAGAAAATACTTAAGCAGACAGGGATATGTACTTTAAGTTAGGTTTTATTATTATAGTTATCTCAGGACGAGTGAATGGAATTTGTGTAAATAACTTTATAAGGTCAGAAGCCCTTGAAGGAATTAGAATGGCGGTGGGCTAGAAATCACCATCAGGGGAAGAACACCGCGTCAGCAGATGAAGGGACAAAGACCACGGAATCAAGGACTCCTCTTTCTGGTGTCACTCTGTTAACTACAAGGGCGGTTATGGTGGGATCTTTAAAGCGGCTGTGATGTTCCCTAGACTGGAGCCGGCTCCCTGCCCTCTCAGGGGAACTCCTTGATGCTAAAATGAGGCAGTTGGAAGGCAGTCCTCATGTTCTAATTGCCCAGTGGGTTGAAGTTTGGGGACAATGAGTGGATATCAGGGAAGGGTCAGGCTTGAAAGCTGGCAGCCCAGTGAGCAGACCAAATCAGAGAGAATGAAACGTGACTTCAAAAAATACATATATTTGGTCTAAGAGGTTTTCTTTCTCAAACATTTTGAAGTCTGGTTGATGAATGCTTGTCAAATTGATTGGAGGGTATTTGTCTTATCTTTTGTCTCACGCCATCAGATCATGAATGTAAATCACAGCTCTAAAAGAGGTTTAGACCGAGCAGGCTCCTGAGAAAGGGATAATAGCACAGGAGCCATGTGGGGAGGAGAGGCGAGGCGAGGTTGGCTTGGAAGGGGCAGGACAGAGCACCGCACGTGGCAGCTGTTATTTCCTGCCCATCTTCAACTTCTGCTTTGCTCCAGTGCAATTTTACACATTTGGCATATTTTTTAAATGCTACAAACCATTTTGGTACTTTCTTGCCTTCAGCGTGCCTATCCATACTGGCCTTAGATGTTCAGATCAAGGCGTTTACAGTGAAAGCAAATAGTGGCATGGTTGCCTTCAACCCCACTGCTCCCGGGAAGGATTTTTAAAGAACAACCTGGATTTTTTAAAAACCAACCTCCATTGTGCACAGTTGCAAATCTGGCAACCAAGCAAAGCCCTGCGAATTCAGTGGCTCTCTCACTGAGGGTTTTATGACTGGCTGACTTTCATCCCTGGAGTGGGGCTGGCTGACCCCTTTACAAGCTTTTTATTTACTTATTTTTTTAATTGCAGTCATTTTGGGATCTGATTGCACCAACCTTTGCAACACTGAATCCCTTACCCCGGAAGTCTTCTTCCAAGGCTCCTGACGGGGCTGGAGAGAGTGACCGGCAAGCCTGGATGGAGGCTGCTCACGGGGACCGCCGTGATGGTGCAGGTGGCAGGGGTTGCCCCAGAGACAGAGCTCACCACCGCTGGGCCCATTATTTTGGTTGGAAATACGTAAGAAATCCTTTCCTCAAAATGGAAACAATAAACAAATTATCCACTTCCACCATCAGTTAATTGAGGCAGTCTCTCAATAGACAAAAGGGTTTTCTGCTAACAAGCCCTTTCATGGATTTTATCTCCAAAGCTTGTCTGCCCTTCCCCTAGTTTATTTATGCTCACTAAAATTTTTCTTAATAACATGATACATAAGCATAAGACCGAATATCCCTATTTTTGCATTCCCTTACCTTAAAAGTCTGTGACTATCATTTGATTGCTGGGCACATTTTTTAAAGTTGGAATTAAAATCAAATTGATTCAACTCTATTTTCTTGGATCCAATAAATCAAGGAAGGGGAGCTGCAGCCACACCAGGCCACTTGTATACCACCTAGTCATTTTAGGAGCATGGTCATAGCCTCCTTTTTTGTAGTCACACCTTGTTTTAAAATCATGTCATCATAGATACTTGCATTCAAAAATATGAGATAAAGTTTTAGAGAAACAGGTTTGTTAAATATTTGAATTACCTACTATTTATCTTTTATGGATAATTCTTCATCAGTATATAAAGGATGCTCAGAAACTGAAGTCACTATTTGAAAATTACCTTAATATAGTGAGAGGAAGAAAACAGTATAAATGTGAAGAATATAGTAGAAGAATTTAAACATCTGTTTTCTGTTTAGCAATATAAGGGGATTTAAATGAATTGACATGTGGGGACTTAAAACTTAAATTGTTAATATAATTTTAGTTTAAAATTCTCAATCATCCCATAAAATTAATTGTTTTTAAATTCCCTTTCTTATATCTCCTATATTAGTCACTCTATATTACCTTCTAATACAAGGTAAAGTAGTAGTTTTATTAGGCTTTTTAAAATCCAGAATGTTCATTTATTTTAAATTGTCTGATACTTGAATGTCTAAATAAAATATCCATTCTTTGCCTAAGGAATATTTTCCCCCAAGTGAAAGTGTATTTTATTTTATGCGAGTGTGGTGATGAAATTGCTTGGTATACTTTTTGAATCAAAAATTCATGTAGACAATTTAAATGGGCAAGTTTATGATAAACCCTCTGGGGCCCTGCACTGGTACATGGCAACATAGTTAAGTTTATTTTTAATTTCCTTTATGAGTGGTATGGTTTCTTTTGGTTCTGATACATACACTCTCTCACGTGCACACGTGCACACACGCACACACATTCCCTGACAGAAAGCATAAACAGAGCTTTTCCAAGTCATCGATGCAGTTTCTGAATGAGCTGCAAAACTGAAATTGTTATCTTTCTGTACAGTCATCAAGGACGAAAGCTGATCGTCTGCCAGCCCTGCCTAATGCTTAACTCTCCATGAAGTTCATGTGGATTTTGGGTATATAAGGATGCATGGTCAGGGAAGCAAGCAGTTCTTTGTGGCTATGTGCAGTGACATCCCATAATGGTACATGCTCCAATTTAATTAGTCCTCATCATATAATATGATGCAGCCAGATTGATACAGTTAGTAACGATGATGCTGGTAATAACTTTGCCATTCTAGATACTAGGAGCAGCAAGGGTCAGCTTAAGTATTTGTACTATTTTTAAAATACGATGAATTTCAAATTAATTTTGAAGTGAATTTCTGTTATAAATAAAATAAAATGCTTTAAATGAACTAAAGCTGCTCTTCCCTGTGATAACTGAAAAGGACGCTCCCCATTATCTGCACTTTCTTTTTTTCTCAATAAAACTGTATGTAGAACTTTAATGCAAAAACGAATCAAAACGATTTTATTAGTATAAATTTAGTTTTAAGGTCCAAGGTAATTACATTTATTTATTCTTAATAGCAATCATTGAAAATATTGAGTCACCTTTATAGAAACTTAGGATTCTGAGAAACATTGTTTGAAAAACATCCGTCTACTGGATGGTATTCAAACTCCTTGATTTGATTATTTTCTTACTTTATCCGCAACCTAAATTTCTACCTGATATTGTTCCATTTGTACCCGTTGACTCACTGTGCTCTGAGCGCCAGGCTTTCATGACTATATAGCTCCAATCCGGAATGCTTTCTGCCTCCTCTTCCTGTACATTTTTCCTTACTTTAGGACAATATAGCTCAAGAACTTTTTCCTTGTAATTGACACCATTTCATAACATCTCTTGCATTAAAACCCTTGGCTCTGGAAAGCTCCCCAACTGCTTGTGTGTGTATGTCTTGTCTTCCCATCTAGGTTGTAAATTTCTTTGGTTAAAAAATAAGAAAAAAAAAATCAGCTGTCTCCCCAAACTTAACCTAGCATAGCACTGTGCATATAACTACTGTTTAGCAGACTTGAAGGATGAGTTTGTGACAGTCACATTTTTCAAAAAAATCCATTTGAGCTGGCTACTCAAATAGATACAACTGAAGTGTATTTCTGTTTGGCCACGTGTACCTGGGATACATTTTTCTAGATTGCACGAGCATGCTTGCCAACCTGCCTGATACAGAGATCTAATGGCCAGCCCACATGGTTGGCCAGCCCATGCGACATTTACCTCCACCACTAATTCTGTAGCATACAGGTAGGAAGAAATGCTTCCTATCCTTGCCTGAGGGGGTCAGGAGAATCTCAGAAGGCAGGGAGAGAAGCTGATAGGATTCTCAGGGCCCCGTGAACGTGCCCTTTGTCATTTGCTGAGAAGAGAACCTTCTGGTTTGGAGCCCAGGTATTCCGGTGACCTGTCTGGTTCCAGGGGCAGGGGGGTGTGAGTGGCTTTTCCAGAACCTGGGAATGACCTTGCCTTGAAAAAGGCAGTTAAATATATGGCTTCCTGCTAGAAGAGTGGGAATAATAATGGGGAAGTGGAGGAGTCAATAAGCCCTTTGCCTTGCTTTGCCATTGCGGTCCTATGCATGTAGTACACGGAAAAGCACCTCGCTTTTCTGCTTTAGTTTACCCAAGAGGAACGTGATAGCATTCTTAATCATAACAAGTTTCCTGTAGAGCTGCATATGTGAAAAATGGGCCCAATTCAACTGCTGGGGGGAGGAAAGAAGTTACAAATTTTCATCAAGCCTTGTAGATAAGTATTGAATGTTTTCTCAAAGCATTCGATTCCCCTCATCCAGCTCCAGCATCCCTCCCCTGCTCTCCACCCCTACTTCCAGTTGACACATTGAACTGGATTTATTACAACCTGAACAGCATGAATTCTAACATTGTGGAAATGAGTGTGGCTATTGGTATGGCCTTGAAAACTTGCAAGCTAAGGTTTGCCAGTACCATATGGTTATACAGGACATGCAGTTTGTTTCACAGTCAACTAAGAAAGCATGTTGAGGGACTCTGGGGTCTTCAGGAAGGAAGAAGACAGTCCACACCCTCACTGAGATTAAAATCTAATTATAAAATCTATTAAAATAAGACAGCCATATGTGCAAAATTAATGCGTGCAGTAAGACTAGACAGTTCCTTACTAACTAGTCATGTGGTAAAACAAAAAGTGCTTGAATTCAAAACAGGCCCGTCTCTGATGTCTGAAGTGATTTGGAAGATTTTATGAAAAGATTCCCAGTCAGAGTAGGATATGAAGTAGCAGCAGAGCTGGTAATGATGAATATTTACTGTTTCTTATTTGTTTTCTCATTGTTCATGTGTAATAATGAATACATTACCCATTACTTCTAATCAGTGGCTATTGTTATGTAAATTTCACAGCAATTATCTATACCTTTTTAACAGGATATTTTAATTCCCATTTATGCAATTTTGCTTGGGTTTTTTTTTTTTGGTCACCAAACAAATAGGAACTTCAGGAAGCTCAGATATGTGTAACATAGAATAAAATGACTTGTTGTGTTGAGTGGTGGCATGTAGCATGATGGGTGAGCTAAGTCTTTGCCACTCAAGTGTGACCAATGGACTGGCTGCATTGGCATCACCTGGCAGCTTGTGAATAACACAGCATCTCAGACCCCACCTGAGTCCTGCCGAAGCAGAACCTGCATTTCACAGATCCCAGTAATATGCAGGCACATTCAGTGGTAGGAATCCCTTTTCCCCATTATTCGCACTAAGCATTTAGGGATCCATTCTTATCTGATTATGTTGGAGCTCTTTACAGAATTGTGAAGGGCATGTTTAATCAGCATGTAGGGCATTTTCTTTGAGCATGACCCATTACTTAATAGAATGAAGTTCTATTATAGATGTATGTAGTATCATGGATGAATGATTCTGGCCATAGTTAAAAGTTAAGTGAATATCTAAACTATTTTCCCAGCACTTGGAGTTTTTTCAAAACTCAAACAATGTTTTGGAAAACACTATTTTCCCTTTCAGATGTCAGTCCATATGAATTCAATTTTGTGGGAAATTTAAGCCACATGTTTCTGATTCATTCACACTTAACCCTTGAGAAGGTTGTGTCACAACAGCAATTGCCTGTCTAAAACATCTCCGTCTTTTAGTAAATCCTTCATGAGGGCAGAGAGATGGGGACAAGAGAAATGGGGAGACATGGCTTTGGGCTCAGGACTCTGGGCCGGGAGGCAGGCCTGTGCTGTGCCGTGTGTGGACAGCTCCTGTTTCACACCCCTTAGGCAGGGGTGGGACAGGATGGTTGTAACATAGACAAAATCCATTTTTCTTCTAGCCATCCATTAACATTTCTCTCCCTTTCTCCTACAAATTGACTTCATACCACTTTGTGAGATTTCTGTGTTTCTATCCCACCAGAGACCCTGTCCATATTTAGTATTAGCCAAACTCTTGGCGACGCTGACAAAGGAGAAGAGGGGGAAAGCCCTGCACAGCACTGAAGGGAAAGCCTCAGTGGGTGAGGAACTTAAAAAAAGCAGCCTTGATTATCTTTACTTTGAGTGTGACAGTCTGAACTGATGTAGAACCAGAGAATTTAAAAAATTCAGTAAGCTTCTTTGTGCCTCTTGCTAAAGCTTGAGTTCTGGCTTGTTAAATCCTATATTCAATGTGACACTTTTTTTTTTTGACTGATGGATAACATGTTTAAACGCATGTGTACACATATGAGAATATATGTCATGAATGAAGAGTGAGTGTTTATCGTGGGAGAAAACAATGATCCACTGAACCATGTTTTCTATTTAGACATCCATCCCTACACTTAGTGAGTTTGTTTAGATACGAGGACTTGGCTTGATTACAGTTCTTAGTAGCCATTGATAAATGAAAGGACATTTGAATTCCATGTCTAACACATTATTCCAGGGAGCCAGCAAATACATATTCATATGACAGATGCTCTAATCAAAGCTGAAGGTCTTACTTAAAATTTTTAAAAAGCAACCTTGGCGCTAGAAGGCAAATGGAATGCTAGCCGAGACTGTGATTTTGCCAATTTTCCCCTTGCTGTAGGCTTTTGCATGATCATCTTTTGTTGTGGCATGTAATGCCTTCAAACATGCTATGCCTTTTTTTTAGAAAGAAAGCTTTTCTCCTGTGTCATCAGCTGCCTGACTTTCCATCCCGGGTCCCCTGGCATCAGCGCTGAGCCTCCCCGGGCCCTCTGCCTAGGGCCAGTGTCCCCCATCTGTGCTCTCCACACGTCCTGTTTACCCCTGTCCTCCACTTGTGATTCTGTGGGACAAGTAACTGTTTATGTGCCTGTCTTCCCCAGTGTAGTAACTCTGTCTTGTATTGCTCCATGCCTACCACCTAACACAAAGTAAGCACTTGATGAAGTTGCTGAATGAATAAACCTGATTTGAATAATATTCTATGCCAGCTCTTAAAAGCTAAACATCTTATAATGATGTCAAACTTAAAACTTGAGCTTGTGGGTTGAGTTGGTTAAGGCTAAGCGTTCTTCCAATGAATCTGTGTTGTAGGTTCATGTCACACAGAAGCTGAACCTAGCTTCCCTGAGTACAGGCTGGGCTCCTCTGGCCAGTCACTTCACAGACACCCAGTGTGGGTTAGGGGAGGCTGTATGAAGAGCTATGGCAGTTCACTATGACCATCATGACTAGAAAAAGAATCTCAAGCAGATGTATCCAAGGACCACTTGTTCCTTTCTTTAGATTGTTGAAAAGATATTCTAGTTTTAAAGACTTTCACAGATGACCTTTTCACACTTTCCTTCTGTAACCTATTCCATTATTTGTTTAGTAAGTCTCACTGTCAGAAATGTGTCTTTTTCTCTAATCTAACTCGCCAAATGCCCAGTTTCCTCCATTTGGTCCCCAGTAGGGTGGGGGAACAGCTGGCCGCCTCAAAGTATTCTCTCTCCATCCCTTGGATCATGTGTCCTCTCCTTTGGGTTTCCAAAAGTTTCTCATTATATCTGTGAGAAAAACTAAAACTTGAATGTGCAACTTCAAGCTGACCACCAGAATATCCAGCTTCCTTCATGGCCTCCTGCCTCCCTCAGCATCCTCTCCTAGGCCGTTTTCTACATGGAAAGCCAAACTTGCTCCTATGCCCCATTCTTCATTTGGTCTTCTTCTGCAATTGGAAGCTTCTTGAAAGCAAAGCTGCCTGGCTCTTTGTGTTTCCTGCAGTGCCTCCCACATAGACATTGAATTCTCTTTTCTTTGATGGATCTAGCCCTAGTTTGTCTGAAATAGGTAAAAAAAAAAAAAAGAATGTAGCTGGTAAACTTAATAACTACTGATAGAGAAAAGTATGACTATAGAAGTGGCATGTTAGAAAATGAAGTTCAGCAGGGAAATTTGATATGAAAAGCACAATGCAGAACAGAGAGGATTTTGTGGTGTACATCTCAGAGTTCTATATTTGTCCACAAGCCAGTGGCCATTTCAAGGTAGCATTAAAGTGTGTCCCATTAAATGCAGTCCAATAGAGAAAGTGGATGTGTCAGCCTTACAGATAATTAGGATAACAGTAACACCAATAATTACTGTGAAAGGATTTTGGATGACATAATTAATACTCTCAAACTATTTAGAAATTCTTGCATGAAAAAAGATACAGAAGCGAGAGTTTTGGTGTTGAAAAGACAAAAGCAAACTGAGTTTGACATATGCTACCAAACATCATGTTTCATGAGCCACAGATTGGCAAAACATCAGGACACAGCTGCTGATTTAAAAGGATGCTCTTTCCAGTAACTACCTCAGAGCCAATCAGCCCTACATAAGGAGAGCCTGTCAGGACAATGAGAGCGGGGCACATCATCCTTGTGATGACTTACCATTTCTACTGCTGTCCTGGAGATTTCCCCCAACGTTACGGGAATTATTTGCTAAATGGAACCACATAGCTATGTGTGGCCTTGAATATTTAACATCAAAACCAGGCTTTGGCAAGAAGTGTTGGCATACCCCAAGAATGCTGTCAGTTTTCTGGATTAAAGAAAAAAACACCCCAAATCAGAAACTCATTTTAAAATTAGTGTCTGCCATGACATGTTTTATGCGAACTTGATTTTGCAGGAAAAAACAAAGCAAAACATTTTAAATCAGAGTACACAGCAAGGGAATTATCTACTAAACTTTCATACTAAATACAAAAATATTACTAACCTATTTCCGAAACAGTGTATGGTCTGTCATGGTTTATATTATGAACATTTTTGTTGGAGGAGGTGTTTTTCATTAAATAGTTAAGCTACACATCTCAGAACTCTATTCAGCAAACTGATGCCAAAGCTATAAAATGAAGATAGCTTACATGTTAGAGTTCTGTCAAATATTCAGCCTTTTCATTAAGGAAAAAAGAAGAAAAGAAGAATCCCACATCAAGCCATTACTAGAGGCATGACCTTTGCTCAAAAACCTCCATATTTCAACATAAGACTCTTGCACCCCTGGGAACAGTGAAGGCCAAAGGGCAGCCCTTTCTGTTAATGTGGTACATGATTTTAGGATACGGGGTCAGTGGGTATTTCAGTTAGTACCATGAGTCTACTATTGTACTGAAGGACACAAATAAATAGCTATAAAAGTAATTAAATTAGAAATCACATTAGAAATTAATACATCTTATAAAACTACCTTCCATTCCTAGAGAAATGTCTAAGCAAAACAAGGTACCCTAACTGAAGTTGGAGAATAAGTTTAAAATATATCATAGAAGAATTACCCTTAAGGAAGCATTCTTTCTATCTCACTCAGTTCTGCCTTCTAATTTTTTTTTCATTTCAGAAGCTGTTCTTTTCTCCATTTATCCGAATATTACTTTTTCCATTTCTACTACTAACCATAAGAGTAATTTCCTGACTGTTGAAGGTTTTTTTTTTTTTAATATTTCTTTAGAGAATGAAAGTCCTGTCACTTTGGAGCACCCTTTCATGAAAACCACGCAGGACTGCTCCTAGTGTAGACAGTTGCAATGAAAAGGTGTTCCTGGGATCCTAACTGTGCTGGAGTAGCTTGCAACATAGCACTGTAACTTTTCACACGCCCAAAGGCATGTGCTGGCAGATGGAGCAATGGTGGAAGCTGTTCACAATGACCCCGAGGTGTTCGGTGTATTTTGGGCTAGTGATGTTTTATTATAGTCAAACTTTTTGGAAGTCAGATCTTTAAGAATAATTAGTGAACAATATTTAAATGACCATTATGGATAAGAAGGAGATTTCTGCAGCCACGCTCAGCTGCCCCGAGATTATTGTCTCAGACAGACACATAGGCACAGACCCTCTAGCAGCAGATTTAAAAACAGCAGAAAAACTGAGCTGACAATGTAGCAGGTATAAATCCTGAGTGGTACAGCAGATTTACATCATTACTGCCCAGACAGATCGGTCATACCATTCTATTTGTTCTCACAAATCACTCTCTTAAATATCTTGATAGTTTTGTTTTGCAAAAGTGACCCTGACAGAGTGTATTGTTTCAGACAGAATGTGCCGAATTTTGATACTGAATGATACCAGCTACACTTCCTTAACTGGAGATGGAGAAAAAGACAGCTTACAGAGATCTTGAAGGTTAACTCTTAGTTTGTGTTTTTTAAAGGCAAGTATTTAAGGAGGATTGTAGGCTGGGTGTTGTAGGGGCTGGGAAGGGGTCTGCACTGTGTCCTGTGAGCGGCCTCTCTCCCAGAGGAGATAAGGGGCCTCGGGTCACTTCAGCCGTGGATGTGGGCCCCTTGAGGCTTCCTGAGCTCTTTTTAATGCAAGTGAAATTTTTTGGCATTTCCATCTGTCAGATCAACATGGGATTTTACCTTGAGACCCAGGGAAAGAAATTAAGATCCATCAATAGTTCTTAGGAAAGAGTACAGTCCATGCTTTGGAACATAACAAGCCTTATTGCTGAAAATAATGTTGTTTTCCAATTAATTGTGTCCAATAGGACAACTGTTTTCCAAGCTAATATTTTACCAGCAATAAATTAAAATCCCTTACTCCTACTTCCTTTGTGTCCACCTCATTGAATTTGAGGAAGGTATTAGGGAAAGAAATAAGAAAGTTGCTGATTGTAAAGACGGAAGGTGATAGCATTAACTAATACAGGGATCACAGAAGTAGGGGAAGGCCTGGGGAGAAAGATTTCATTTTGACACATAACACCATCAAAGTGTTGTCAGTATATCCAGGTGACATGCCCAGAAAGCAATTTGAATAATCAGTGTGGTTTTTAGGAAGGAGGTCAGAGCTGAAGAGGTAAATTCCACTGCAGGCAACTGACTATTGGTGTCTTGGGATGGATCAGCCTGCATATGGGGCAAACAGAGATCCAAGAGGAGCAGTGATTTCAGGTACTCCTCAGCAAATATGGAGAATTCATGTTTTAGTCAAGGGAAAGCTGGCAGGGCCAATTTTTGCAAGAAATGTGGAGACCAAAAAGAGACCACACACTGCACTGAGCTATTAGAAAATCATGTGAGGATGGCAGTGGGGCTGCCAAAGCCAGATCACTGGGTGTTGAGAAGACAGCGTGTAGCGAGGGAATGAGTGCAACATCGGGTGTAGAGAGTGGAGCCGGAGCTCGGCATTTATAGTTCAGGTGAATTACCAAGGTCAAGGAAAGGTTATTAAGCTGAGATGAACTAGCAACGAAGGAGGCTTTAGTGATGTAAGAGGAAAGAAACTCAGGCCGTGAGGTCCCGATTCCTCATCCAGAATAGGCAGGGTAGAGAGGGGGCTGTGCTGGCCGCTGTGCGGAGGGTGTTATAAAATTACCGTCACAAGAGATAGAATTATCCTCGTGCAAAGACAAGATCAGTTTTTCCTCTGGTGGCATATAGCACCTCCCCAAATGTGAGATACTCAGTAAGATTTCAGTAAATACATGCATCTGGCTTTTAAATATTTGAGTTTTCCCGATTGTCATATAAGAATGTTCTGGCATGCTGGGGATGGGATGAAAGGGCAAAGTAAAATTTGGTGTCTGCATATCCAAGGGGAAGGAGAGATGCTGGCCAGATTACCAGGCAGCACAGAGGGGAAGAGGGGAGACTCCATGTAAAGGTTAAAAAACCGAGACATACTCAGCTTATGAAAGAGAAATCTGGTTGGAGACCTCATTCTCATTCTCAGAAACACAAAGCATTTTTACAAGGATGAGTCTGACCAGTTTTTCCCTCTCTTCATTCTAGAGTCCAAAATAAGGGGAAGTGAGTTTAAATTCAAAGAGACCCTTTTTGGCCTGTGTCTTAGATTTTGAAAAAAATGTTAGGCTGGGATTCTAATAGAGGCTGTGAGAATCTTTAAAATAAATAAATAAAAAGACTTTTACCTGTTCTAGGTAACTTACATTGGTTGGCTACAGTCAAGGATCAAGGCCAGGTAATTTCTTTAAAACTTTCCAGTTAGTGACTTTATAACTTGTATGAATGAATTCAGCCAGTTTGTTTCAGAAATGTTACTACTTAACTTTTTTTTACCCAAATAAAGCGCTTGTGTGTATGTGTGTGTGTCTCCATCCAACTAGGAGGGAAATTAAAACAGTGCTTTCTTCATTTTGAAAAAAGAACAACTTCTTCACGTGTAAGTCAGTTTTAGATCGTTCCACAGAGTAAAACTGCAAGTCATCTTCGGCAATGAAACATGTAACAGCGTCGTTGAAATTTGCTTAAATGTTTCTAAAAGCGAGAAAACGGTGCTGGTCTCCAGTTCAGTCAGATCCGTGTTTTGCATTGTCTTATATTTGAAAAAGAAAAAGTGAGAAAAAGCCAACAGGTGCTAACACTTAATTGAAAGTTTCAGCATATTCAGATATATTACAGACTGTATTTGTTATAAGTGTCCTGTGGTATTGAATGACCTGAAATCATCCATTTGGGGTTAATTCCTGGAGATTAAAGAGTGAGAGCAATCACGTGCGCTTGCCCGTTGCCAAGTGTAAGCTGTGCTGGGCCTGGACGTGTTTAATAATGTCAGTAGTTCAATGAAGGAAAGTCCACATTTGAGATAAACAGATGTTTCCACTAATCTCTCACAAACTCATCAAAAACAGAAGGATTATTTTTATTGGCCATCTCTTCCTTTTCTTGGTAACCCTTTGTTTTGAATACAAAGCTGTTTATTTCTCTGCTTCAGGCAAAGGCCATGTTAGTGATTTGCTATTCACTGCCTTCTACAAATTGACCAAGGTGTGTCCTGTTGTCATTAACCATTTCTTAGTGCTCTTTCATTCTTTATAAATGAACAAAGTAACAATTATGTAAAGTAATGGATGGAATATTAATAGAGCTTAGTTACTTTGCCCCTCAGAATTGATTGTTTGGGGAGCCCTGTGGTCTGAGGACCAGGAGTCCCATTACGGTAGAGCGCTGACACAGCTCCCTCCAGACCCTACTGCGGAGTGTCCTTGATTCTGGTTCTGCTGTCCCCGTAGCCCTGCCACCTAGTTTTTAGAAATCCTCTAACACAGGGGTCTGCAAACTACAGCCCACAAGCCGAATACCACCCCCACCATTTGTTTAGGCATCTTCTGTGGCTACTTCAGCACCACAAAAGCAGAGCTGAATAGTTGAAACGGAATGTTTGGCCCACAAGATTGAAAATATTTGCCATTTGGCCCTTTTAGAGGAAGTTTGCTAGCGTCCTGCATCTCACTGGAAATTATTTAGCCCGCCTCTCTTTCTAGCTTTATCTCCCACGCTTCTCCAGTTGGGTGTCCTGTGCCCCAGCCAAGCTGACCTTCCTTTTTTTTTTTTAATCGAACCACAGCATCTTGCCTGAGTTATCTTTTCATCTCCTATGCTTTCCTGATCTTTTCCAAGTCTACTTTTCTTCTAACATCCGACACATACACTACCTCCCCCAGAAGTCTTACCTGCTCCCACCAGTGTAGATTCCTCTCTCTTTTTCTCCTGCTGTCTGTGGGTACTTCCTTGCTAATCACAAAACAAAGCATTTAAATGAATCTTTGGGGATGTGCAAAGCATGCCCCTCTGTGCACCAGTGAGAGTGTGAGCTCGTCTCTGTCCCGCTGGAATCCCAGGCCCCCCACACATCCCCTTAGAACTCTGCCTGCCAGTTCTGCAAGTGCCTCCAGCTCTGAACTGACGGGTTTCAGATTCCCACATGGCAGTGGCCTCTGTGTGAGCAGCAAACCCCAGAGTTGAGGGGATGAGTCTGAATTCTCAGTCCTGTCTGAAACGTGTGGCCAGGCTGCTGGCTTTGGGGCACATTCATTGCTTGTGAGGTCCTTCTGACTATCAGCTCAGCTTTTAATAGGATTTCCTTACTAATTATTTCAACTTATTTTGCAAAGTCAGAAACCGTGTGAGTGTTGCAAACTTAACTCTAACCAGGTACACCTTGTGTTTTTCCCCTTCCTGAACATAACGTAATTCTAGTTAACATTTACGATCAGCACAGTTCCTCCGTGAGGTAAGGAAACATCCCTTTTTTCATCATCCCTTAATCTCAGAACAAAGCATAATGGCTCTGCCAAAAGGCATATAATAACATGTATGTAATTTCATGTCTTTCCTACTCTGCTGATTATGCCTTATTCATCCTTTTATTCTCTGTCGGTGTAATGTAGTGCTTTCTACTCCCTGTGAAACTGTAGAAATGATAGAATGAATCCGTTCCTTACTCTCTTGGCATTGAATTGCAGTTGACGTATACCCCTCCATTCACACTAACTCAATTCTTTTATGCTGCTTCCCTCTAGTTGCCCTGACCTAAAAATGAACCTCACCTGGATGATCAAGTCCTCTTCCACATGCTCCCTCAGTTAGGCCCACGGACTAGAAACAGGCCCCAAAGGTGCTTTACTCCTTTTCCAGGGAGTGTGGCACAAAGTTAATGGCCACACTGTCCTTTAGGTCAGCTGGTCAGTTACTGCACACTGTGAATGGTCAGGCTTCACACGGTGGAAAGAAGTCAGGGGATAAGCACCATTGTTCTCTTGCTTTTTCCATTGGAAAGCAATCACTTTGAACACCAAAAAACGATCGCAGAAGATTATACCTTTTAAGGCAACCTCTGTGTCTTTTTCAGTGTGAGAACAGTCTGTAAAATATAGTGTGACTCGCACAGCAATTACTCTCCTTGTTAGGTCTAATTTCAGAATGCCTCCATTGCTTACTATTTTAGCACATTTTAAAAAATGTACCCAACAGCAAGGTTGAAACTGTAGTTCTCTTGAAAGCTGTTGTGTTGGTGCCTACAAGTGCACCAAGCTGTATACTCGTCTTTCAGTATAAGCACACTTACAGGACACTGAGGTCCATCTGTTTGGTTTATTGAAGTCTTGTTACTTCTGTACGACATGCCATGTGTTCAATACAGTGAATCTTCCAGATAACCAAAGCTGACTACTTTTAAGGACCGAAAATTTTCCCTACATAATCTTTAGTATTTAATGGGAATTCTTTTGACATATATTTAGTGATTCCCTAACTTCCTCAGCAATGTATTCAGATGATAACTGAACCTTACCTGATGGTTCTAGGTCATCTACTCACATTGATAATTTCACTGGGTTATTAAAATATACATTACACCTGTACTAAATAACTTTAGGTTGTTAAAATATTTCAGTCTGTTTTTATAGGACTTCCTCTGGAGTCATCTGTCATTTTTCATTTCTACCATTGTGCCCTCGGTACTGTTAATGTGCTGTCTTATGTAAAATACAGGTCCTGGATGAGTATGTTAAGATGACAATACTCCATAGGGACCCCACTCCTCACGTAGAGGCGGTATTTGTGTAGTGGTTAAAGGTGTGCACCCTATGTCTTCATCCCAGTTCTGTCACCTACTGGCTATTGATCTTGGGCAAGTTACTTAATCTTCCCGTTGCTGTCCTTAGTTACCTAATCTATTAAATGGACGTATAATACCCAGTGTGTGGAACCAGTTAAATAGCTGTGTTAGCTGTTTTTGTTATGGATAAGCTATCTCAGAGAACGTCTGATTTTGGCCAGCCGTATTCTAAGTTTGGGGATTTACTAATCATGGAGATTATAAATTGGGAAATTCATTATTCAGATTATCCTATCTCCCACAATTTTGAGATTACCCTACCCTTTGCTAGGAGTCACACAGATGTAGAATAAATAACACCAGCCTTCTTTCTACCTGTGCGGTTTATTTGGTAGGCAGTCATCCTACACTAGAGTAAGCGTTGTCAGCACGCCTCCCAGTGTGCGCGCACTAGTGAATGACCGTGAATGACTGCCACACGCACCTAGACTAGCCACAGCACGAATGATTGCCTTATGCCAGCGCCCTGCCCAGAACCGCCCATCACTAGCTGTGGAGGCTGAAAGAGTATTTGAAACTTGCTCCCCGTCTTAACAGCCAGCACACGACAGAGCAGAATCTAAACTTGAGTCTTTCTGACCTTACAATGAGCTAGATTCTTGCCTCCTCTGCTGCTCAAAGCACATGCAGGTGTCGTACAACACCTTCCACCACAGACCCAGTTGGAAGGGATTGCTTATTACCAATAACAAAACCCCACAGTGCAATTCTGTGGTTGTTTGGTCCATAAACTCTATTTCCCTTTCAAGATTTGAGAATGCCAGGGGCCACAGTTCAGTCCTTAATCTTGGAAATACCCGACAGAACGATACAGCCAGGATCAGCACCTCCAATTCCTCATCTGTGCCTCCACCTTCTGACCTCACCTCCTCACCCATCTTTAATAGGTTTGAGCTGCACCACCCAGTGTAGAAGCCACAAGCCACATTTGGCTCTTTAAGCTTCAATGAACTGAAACTGAATGAAATAAAAAACTCAGTTCCTCTGTGGAATTACTACGTGTCAAGGGCTCAATAGATTCATGGAGTTAGTGGTGACCATGCTGGACAGCACCCTTGTAGAACACTTCACGGCAGGAGGTGCCAGCTGACAGAGCCATGCACAGACGCTCACAGAGGCATGTGACTCATACACGCCACTGCTGGCGAAGGTTTGGGTCTTGGTTCCCTCTGTGGTGTGACAGCTTCCTCTTGCCTTCCTGAATGACGTCTGCGTGGACCCGAGTCTGGCCTGAGCAGGGTCATTTTTCTGTTCCTCCTGGGCTCCGCCTGCTTCTTGCTCGGGCAATGAAATGGAAGAGATGCGGGGACCAAGCCCGTGGAGATGCCAGAGAGAGAAGAGCCCGAGGGAGGTTTCTCCGGAAGATCCCAGGCTCTTTAACTTCTTCCGTGAAAGTGGTTTCCCGCCCTCGGGTCCTAGTGACTCAATTTTGCCTTTGAATCATATCGAAGCTTCTGTCTTGAAATGAGAGATGGACAACTTTTAGGCTTAAACCGTGGGTCACTTCCTGTTGTCAGGTTATGAAATCATCTCAGTACATTGGCATCAGCAATTTTTAGAAAGAATGAGGTAGAATAGAAAATATCAGAAGAGATATAGAAACTTATTTCATAACCTCTGTTTCAGTTGTATATACACACATTTGTACTGGTGTAAAATGTACTTTTTATTGGAGGTTGTGGTCAGAGTCTGAATAATACTGGGTTAGAATTGTAGTTAACTGAATGAATAGAATTGCTTTTCTGATTTTCCAGTGCCTATTTCTACAGCAGTGTTGTACTTGCTTTGTTATATGTATATCATCCTTTTATGGGTATCGGAACCATGAAAAATAAGTGCTTCATTTGGGGGTGTGTGCTTAGAAGTGGGGCACCCTGTATAGGATACCAGTGATGGTCTCAAATCTTTAAATGAACGATGAGTTTGGAAATCTTGCAAGTATCTGATGGGAAGAGTTTTATTGTAAAATTTGCAGATTTGAGTTGAGGGAGTCCTTTTGGGTTGGCTTTATGGGTAAAAATACTGTATCTGTACCCAGGATGTTCTCTGTTGGGAACATAGATCAGAGGTTCTCATTCACGGAGCACTTAATTTGCCTGATTTGGGGACTGGGGCCAAGGGAACAAAGATGAGTATGACAAGGTCCCGCCCCTCAGAAAGCTTGCTTCCTACTTCTTGTGAAAGAGAGACAAGGCCTAGTGTAACAGAGCATGAATGTAAAGCAGCTGAACACAGAGGGCTGGTGGGTGTGGGTGTGCCTTAGCCAGCAGAAAGGTGTTTTCATCCCTGGGACCTTGCCTTGCCTAAACCAGAATGCTCTGCTCCGTATCACCTTCACCTTTCCCACCAAGCTGCAGTCTCTGCCCTTGATGGTGTATGTTCTTGTGTAGTTCACTGAGATCGGTGCACAGCCATTCACAGGATTTAGAAGTAGCTATAAAATGAGATTTTAAAATTCAGTTCCAATCTTTTCATATAATAATTATGTTCATGATTCAGCACAGGTTTTTTTCATGTTGCATTCATACTCCAAGGCTGTTTTTTTTCCCCCCTCCCTTTTTTCCACTGAAAGAATGCTAGCTAACAGGAATAAATTGAGTGGGATGAGCCTTTATTGTTACCTTTCTTCTCTGCTTAGGTATTTATAGTAAGAAGATTAATGTGCAAAAGTTGTTCTTCCCATTCATGTAAAGCAAAGATGTGAGGCATTCAGGAAGGGGCTGGGTGGTGGTTTGGTCCAGTGAGAAGGGCTTCCGAATGGCAGCCGGGCACACTGGGGCCTGGCCGAGCTCTGCCACTGTGGCTCTGGAAGGCTGCCCCTCCCAGAAATGGAAGCAGCCAGTCTCGCAGCTGCCCGCCTGCCAGGGACTTGTGTGTGGACAGGGAGCGGGGCCTCCCGTGGAGAACTGTGCTGGCAGCTGTCACCTCTGTCTTCTGAGTTTTCCTGAGGGGGCATTTGCCACGAAGCCCTTCCCTATTACCTCCTCGCCCACGTTGGCCATTGAGCTCCAGCTTAGAAATTAGGACACGTAGGTGGAGCACCAACAGTCTGTTGCAGGCAGAGAATCTTGGACATTGTGGATATCCAGCAAAATCCCGGACTCGTGGCTGCTCTGTAAGACGTGAAATGCAGTCCTTCGATTCAGTACTGATCTGTGGCCTCCAGGTCACGTGCCTCGCCTAGCCTTGCCCTCTTCCTGTGCAGAGTCTCAAAGCCGGCAGAGTGGGCAGCTGGCCAGAGGTGGGACCCCCACCCTTCTGAACTTTGCTAAACAGCTGTGCTTGTTACATGATTTAGCAGAGTGGCTCACTCTGAATGGCAGCATGGCATCGGCCTACCCCTGGGTGCGGAGCCCTGAACGTCACAGCGCGCCGATGCCCAGTGCCCAGGGGCGTGTGTCCGCCCGCGGCCGCCCCTTCTCCAAGCTCCCTCCGTTGGCCCTGTAGCTGCTGCTATGGGAGTCAAGCAATTACTATAAATACATACATGTACATGTACACACATACACACAAATACATATGTGCACATGCACACACATGCTTTTAAAGCATTGCTGGTTTCTGAGGATGGAGAAGGGGAAACACCTGTAAAGTAAAAGTACTCAGAGGCTAATTGGCCCTGGCCCACTACCCTGTCATCAGAGGTTCAGGGCACCTCGATTCCTGAGTCTTCCGGGCCTCCAGAACCCATGCCTTGCCTCTCAGCGGCTTCCTTCAGTTTCTGCCTTTTCCAGCACACAAGGTCTCACCCGTCAGCCTTCCAGCTTCTGAAGTCTTATATTTCATTTACTGTGGTCACCTCTGTTGATATTCTCTGTAGCCCTGTGGGTTTAAATTAAGACTTTTCTTTCTTTGTGGGTGTGTCAGCGGGGCTTTAGAAGAGAGCTGAGATGCGTGTATGTGTTCAGTCTGCCAAGTTTGATGGGGTGTCTCGGCAGCCTCTTCTTAGGCTGCTCAGCATTCCTGACCGCTTGCTGCTCCTCAAACCTGCCTCACCTTTGTGCTGTCAGATCTCCCAGCGTGGCTCACACCTCTTCCTCCCGCCAAGGCATCTGCCCACCTCCACCTTTCCCTTAAGAATTGCTCACCCCTTCTCCTGTTTTCACAAAAACGTGTACGTTTGCTTTATCACTATTAACAAGTTACCTGACTGCTGAGGGTGCGGCCATTTTCACATCTTTGTATTCTCAACAACTTACAGAGTACCTGGCATTTAATAGGTGCTGAATGAACAACCTGTCACTACAAATTACAGAAATATGTTGTAGCAGTTTTAAATTGCAACAAATCTTCCCATAACTGGGGAAAAAACATCTCAATCAAAAGCAGTGAATACCGTCGCCTGGAGTCATCTCCTGCACTGACAGGATGCAAAGACAGAGATGCATTTCTCCGCCACTCCCTCCCGTCTTAAAAATGAGAGGTGGGACCTGGGAAGAGAGAAGCTCCTGAGCAAATGTGCGCTGGTTTTCTACAAGGCAAGCAGGGCCCAGGCATTCAGCAGTTGGAAAGAGCTAAATGCTCATCTGTCTGCTGTTGTTCCTTATTAATGAGAAAAATCAGGGGGTACCTGTCTGGGATTGGCTGTCCCTTGCTCAGAATCCAAGCCGCCTCGGCTCCGCATCTCACTGTGAGTCCATTGCCAGAAAAGCTGCAGTTTGGGTGCTGAGGGGATTCACCGTGGCTGTCAGATTTGCAGCATTTCTTTCCTTCAAACTCACTAGGAGAGACTTCCACTTGTAGTTGCCCAAACATATTATTCTTACTATTTTACATTTCCACAGGGTTTTTCGTTGCAGCCTCCCACTGTAACTTCCCATCTCATGGATCATCCCCAACAGGACACACACTGTCATTTCAGTGGCACATGTGTTCGTCAGAAAACTCTAATTGCCTTATGGGTGAGAATATTAAACTGCAATACATTTATGTATGCAGCTGCTCCATTACTGGAGAACAAGTTTTATCTCCTAATAAATTGATGTTTCTTTTTAGTGTCAACTAAAACCAAAATTTACACCCTAGGAAGTGAACCTTAACATTAAATAATTACTTCAATGCCATCAGTAGTAACAAAGGGTACTCACCACCCAACTCTAAAAAGGCTGGAGCAAGGGAAATGGTTTTTTCCTCTGTTAATTGTTTCTTGAAAACATAATTGCACAGTGGCTTTAATTGAAGTAGGAATAGAAGCTATGCCCTTTTAAAGCAGATACTGTAAATAGTGTCATCATTTGGTATGAGTTACACCATAAGGGAAAAGACTAAAAGGCTTATTTGTGTTGAAGGGTAAGGGAGAAAAAACAGATCTGCGTTGGTGGTTTGTCTGGAGTTGCATTTAAGATAATGTAATAGACACTTAAGATTCTCTAGGCTTTGATTAATATTTAATTCATCTTTTCTGCAAGACTTTGAGTTAGACTGACTACTAATGAAAGACACAACTTGGACCACGGAATTATAGAAGTTTGACTGACTTTTAGAGGATCTGAATTAAAGTGGCCAAAGGCTGGTTTTCTTATTTTGGGGTGTATTATACCTCAAATATGGTATTCTTTCAGAAATGATATGCATTAAACATTTCATTTCATGTGGAATAAATAGGAAATAGTATCCTGTTTACTTTAAATTCATATTATGAACTGAAAGTTTATTAGGTATACATGTGTGAGAGAGAGAGAGGGAGAGCTGCTGATTCAAGTATGGCACAGATCAGAAAGCTTTTCCTCCAATTCCTATGCATCAGGAAGATTTAGCAATAGAATGTTAACGGGTGAGTCACCCTGGGAAAGCCCTGGGCTGAGAACCACATGTCTGCGTTGTCCAGCTCTGCCTTTTACCTCGTTAGCCTTGGTATGCCATTTTATTTCTCTGGACATCCATTTTCCTCATCAATAAAGTGAAGGGATTGAGTCCCATAATCTCAAAGCTACGTTCTTTGAATGTACTTTAATTCTGAAGCCATGATCCTATATAATCACGGAGTATAGTCTACAGCATAAAATTTTGGACGGCCAACCATTCATTCCAGATCATGTAACTAACATGGTGGTTCTCCTTTTCTTTGTCTTTAGCCTTCCACTCAGTGCTTTTCACAGCTAGTGTCTGAACTAGAAGACAAACAGTCCAAGTACAAACTGGATATTGTTCTATGCCAGTTCTATCAGTTATCTGGGACATGATTGACTACTCCCTTTTTTAAAGCCAATTTTTTTTAAGTGTTGTTTGAATAAAATATTAAATGCCATGATAGGGATCAACACACAATCAAACACTTAATTGAACAATCTGTGATGTCCTGGCTCTGGCATTTTGGTGTTGTTCTGAAGTAGATGGGATGATTTTTTTTTTTTTGAAAGTCTCTGCTGGCTACAGGAAAATTTTTCAAAGTGTAAGAATCATGTGAAAAGCTGTTGGGTCTCCGGGGTAAAATTAAAGGATTTAAGTAGAAGACATTCCTCTCTTTCTCTTCAAAAAATCTGGTCTTAGTCCTCCACAAAGCCATTTTAGGTTTAAAAAAAAAAACAGCAAAAGTATGATATTTAGTTGGCACATTCATCTCATGCCAAATTTCTAAGAATTTCTTAGTGCTATAAATATATCCTATTACAATCCTGTTTTCTCTGGTGCAAGTTACACAGAGACTACTTAAACTCATTTTATAGGACTTGCAGTCTACTTTAACTATTAAAATTACCATAAAGATTTAGAGTTATTGTGCGTTTGCTCCTGTGATCCATTGCTGCTATCTCATGGAATTATCTGGAACCAACTCCTCAGTAAGAAACAACCTCCAATTACAGCATTGCTCCTGTGGGAAAATGGGGTCCATTTTATGGCTTGGGTTTTGGAACATATTGTGGTGAAAAGTACAGAAATGCCTGCATTTTTAAAAATTTAAGCTTTTCAAACCTTTATACCATCAGTTATGACTTGGCAAGATATGAACGATGTTTCTTAGATTGAAGGTTGTCTATGGTTTGGATTTTAGTGGTGTCTCACAGACCCTCCCCCAAGCGCATACGAAAGGGATAACAAATGTATCTAAGCTTTCACTGGAAAATATGCTGCCCATATATGTACTCATGTTTTTGGAATGAGAATTTCATTTCAAATGTTATAAAAGATCTTTCTCTCTGAAATGCCAAAAATCTAGATCTTCCAAACATTGACTACAGTCATAGTTACCAATAAATCCTGGCTTTTCTCTTAAAAACTCAAAAGCTCTTTTTTTTTTTCATTAATCAGACTTACATCATTGGTGAAATCTTTAACCTCATATTTTAATTACTTCTCAGATCCTGCAGAGAATCATGGTTCTAAGGTACAAGGACAAAAATAAAGCTTAGCAAGTTTTTTTTCCTTATTGAAAGTATTTAGATTAATTGAAGATATCCACTCAGCTTTAAAAAAATGCATCTCTTGCATAATTAAATCCATTGGGAGGGTTAAAGATGACGGTGTGAGAGGTGAGACAGAGACCTCCTCCTAAAACCTCATATAATATGAAAATATAATTAATACAACTAATCCTGAAAGAGCAATAGGAAAGAATGCTGCGCCCGACGGCATACACCTGGAGGAAATAACAGACCTCACAGAACAGGGTAATGTACGAAAGCCGTGACCTGGCAGGACCCAAGCCCTTCCCCCACCCCAGCTCAATGGCGGGAGGGAGAGAAACAGTGGGGAGGGAGTGGAAGCCTGGGACTGCTGAACACTTAGCCCTGGAGATCGGCTCTGGAAGCAGGAACCTATGTAGCATGGTGTTCTGGTGATTAGTGGAGTTGGAAAGCTAAGACAGGCGGAATACCTGGAGAGACTGAGATTCCAGCTGCTTGGGGAAAACACGGATCCATATCCGGCTGATCTGGGCAGGCAGGCAGTCTGAGAGACTTCCTAAAAGCAAGAGAGCTGCTAAAGGGGAAAGGATTGCACAAAGCTTACTGCTAAGGAGAAAGGACAGGTAAACAAAATTGTACAGATGCACTCTGCCCAACAGGTTGGGAACGTTGACGAGCCTCAAGCACATACAAAAGGGATAACAGCTACGCAGCTCCAAGGCCCCCCACCGTGAAATGCAGCCGGCTGCACTTTCCTCCCATCCAGCCTGCACCTGGCTCGCAAACCGGCAAACCCTGCCCTGGCATCAGGCAAGCAAGAGGGAAGCCCCACCTACAGCAGCTACAAATGCAAAGCATAGACGTTTACACCTGTGTGTTCGGCACACTGGTCTGGCAGTGGAGGCAGGCTTAGTAGCCGGGAAGCAGGAAACAGCTCTTTCCTCCCCCCAGACACCAACACCACCCCCCTGCGACCCCCATCATCATTCCAGGGGCTAAGCAGCTCCAGAGAGTAGAGCTTCTGGCCACTAGAGGGTGCCACATACAAATATGAAATGTTAAAGGAACCTGGTTCAAAGCAAAATCTCAACAACCCCAGAAAAACAGTAGAGTGAGACTGAACTAATAAATCTTCCTGAAAGAGATTTCAAAATAAAAATCATAATCATGGTCCTGGAGGTACAGAAAAATATTCAAGAACTCAGGAACGAATTTAGAATGGAGATCCAATCATTGTGGAACACAGTGGAGGATATTAAAAGCAGATTAGATATGGTGGGGGAGACAATAAATGAAATAAAAATTAGAGAAGAGGAACACAATGAAGTGGAGGCACAGAGAGAAAAAAGGATCTCTAGGAATGAAAGAATACCAAGAGAACTGTGTGACCAATCCAAACGTAACAATATTCGTATTACAGGGGTACCAGAAGAAGAAGAAAGAGAAAAAGGGATAGAAAGTGTCTTTGAGGAAGTAATTTCTGAAAATTATCCCTATCTGAGGAAGGAGATAATTTCTCAGGCCATAGAGGTGCAGAGATCTCCCAACACAAGGGACAACACCAAGGCATATAATAATTAAAATGGCAAAAGATCAAGGATAAGGACAGACTATTAAAAGCAGCCAGAGAGAGAAGTAAGATCACAGACAAAGGAAAACCATAAGGCTATCACCCAACTTCTCAGGAGAAACCTTACAGGCCAGAAGGGAGTGGCATGATATATTTAATGCAATGAAGCAGAAGGGCCTTGAACAAAGAATACTCTATCCGGCAAGTTATCATTTAAATTTGAAGGAGGGATTAAACAATTTCCAAATAAGGAAAATTCCCAACCTGAGAGAATTTACCTCCCATAAACCATCTCTACAGTGTATTTTGGAGGGACTGCTATAGATGGAAGTGTTCTAAGGTTAAATAGCTGTCACCAGGGGTAATAAACAGGGATAGACAAAGAATACAGATTATGATACCTAATACATAAAGAATGGAGGAGGAAGAAAAGGAGGAGAAAACAAAAAAGAACCATTAGGTTGTGTTTCTAATAGCATACTAAGTGAGTTAAGTTAGACTCTTAGATACTAAGGAAGTTAACCCTGAACCTTTGGTAACCACGAATCTAAAGCCTGCAATGGCACTAAGTACATACCTACCAATAATCACCCTGAATGTAAATGGTCTGAATGCACCCATCAAAAGACATAGCGTCAATGAATGGATAAAAAAACAAGACCCAAATATATGCTGCCTACAAGAGACTCACTTCAAACCCAAAGACACAAAGAGTAAAAGTGAAAGGACAGAAAAAGGTATTTCATGCTACTAATAGGGAGAAAAAGGCAGGAGTTGCAGTACTTGTATCAGACAAAATAGACTTTAAAACAAAGAAACTCACAAGAGACAAAGATGGACATTACATAATGATAAAGGGGGCAATCCAACAAGAGGATATAACTATTATAAATATCTATGCACCCAACACAGGAGCACCTACATATGTGAAACAAATACTAACAGAATTAAAAGGGGAAATAGAATGCAATGCATTCATTTTAGGAGACTTCAACACTCCACTCACTCCAAAGGACAGATCAACCAGGCAGAAAATAAGTAAGGAGACAGAGACATTGAACAACACACTAGAACAGATGGACCTAACACACATCTACAGAACTCTACACCCCAAAACAGCAGGATACACATTCTTCTCAAGTGCACATGGAACATTTTCAAGAATAGATCATATACTAGGCCACAAAAAGAGCCTCAGTAAATTCAAAAAGATTGAAACTGTACCAACCATTTTCTCAGACCACTAAGGTATGAAACTAGAAATAAATTATGCAAAGAAAATGAAAAAGCCCACAAACACATGGAGGCTTCACAACATGCTCCTAAATAATCAATGGATCAATGACCAAAATAAAAACAGATCAAGTAATATAGGGAGACAAATGACAACAATAATTCAACGCTGCAAAATCTGTGGGACACAGCAAAGGCCATGCCAAGAGGGAAGTATATTGCAATACAGGCCTACCTCAGAGAAGAACAATCCCATATGAGCAATCTAAACTCACAATTAACAAAACTAGAAAAAGAAGAACAAATGAGGCCCAAAGTCAGTAGAAGGAGGGACATAATAAAGATTAGAGCAGAAATAAATAAAATCAAGAAAAATAAAACAATAGAAAGAATCAAAGAAATCAGGAACTGGTTTTTCGAGAAAATAAACAAAATAGATAAACCCCTAGACAAGCTTATCAGGAAAAAAAGAGAGTCTACATACATAAACAGAATCAAAAATGAGAAAGGAAAAATCACTACAGACACCACAGAAATACAAAGAATTATGTGAGAATACTATGAAAAATTATATGCTAACAAACTGGATAACCTAGAAGAAATGGTCAGCTTTCTAAAAAAATACAACCTTCCAAGCCTGACCCAGAAAGAAACAGAAAATCTGAACAGACCAATTACTAGCAACGAAATTGAATTGGTAATCAAAAAACTACCTAAGAACAAACCCCTAGCTTCACCTTCTGAATTTTATCAAACGTTTAGTGAAGACTTAATACCCATTCTCCTTAAAGTTTTCCAAAAACTAGAAGAGGAGGGAATACTACCAAACTCATTCTATGAGGCCAGCATCACCCTAATACCAAAGCCAGGCAAAGACAGCACAAAAAAAGAAAATTACAGACCAATATCCTTGATGAACATAGATGCAAAAGTTGTCGACAGAATATTAGCAAACCGAATTCAATAATACATCAAAAAGATCATCCATCATGATCAAGTAGTATTTATTCCAGGGATGCAAGGATGGTACAACATTCGAAAATCCATTAACATCATCCACCACATCAACAAAATGGACAAAAAACACATGATCATCTCCATAGAAGCTGAAAAGGCCTTCGACAAAATTCAACATCCATTCATGATAAAAAACACTCAGCAAAATGAGCATAGAGGGCAGGTACCTGAACATAATAAAGGTCATATATGACAAACCCACAGCCAACATCATACTTAACAGCGAGAAGCTGAAAGCCTTTCCTTTAAGATCGGGAACAAGACAGGGATGCCCACTCTCTCCACTTTTATTCAACATAGTGCTGGAGGTCCTAGCCACAGCAATCAGATAACACAAAGAAATAAAGGGTATCCAGGTTGGTGAGGAAGAAGTTAAACTGTCACTGTTTGCAGTTGACATGATATTGTATATAAAAATCCCTAACAAATCCACTCCAAAACTACTAGATCTAATATCTGAATTCAGCAAAGTTGTGGGATACAAAATTAATACACAGAAATCTGTGGCATTCCTATACACTACGATGAGCTAGTGGAAAGAGAAGTCAGGACAACAATTCCATTCACAATTGCATCAAAAAGAATAAAATACCTAGGAATAACCCTACCAAGAAAGTGAAAGACCAATACTCTGAAACCTACAAGGTCCTCATGAGAGAAATTTAAGAAGACACCAATAAATGGAAACACATCCCGTGCTCATGGACTGGACAAATTAATATTGTCAAAATGGCCATCCTGCCTAAAGCAATCTACAGATTCAATGCAATTCCTATCAAAATACCAACAACATTCTTCAATGAACTAGAGCAAATCGTTCTAAACTTCGATTGGAATCACAAAAGACCCTGAATAGCCAAAGCAATCCTGAGAAGGAAGAATAAAGCTGGGAAGATTATGCTCCCTAACTTCAAGCTCTACTACAAAGCCACAGTAATCAAGACAATTTGGTACTTGCACAAGAACAGACCCATAGACCAATGGAACAGACTAGAGAGCCCTGATATAAACCCAAGCGTATATGGTAAATTAATATATGATAAAGGAACCATGGACATACAATGGGAAAATGATAGCCTCTTCAACAACTGGTGTTGGCAAAACTGGACAGCTACAAGCAATAGAATGAAACTGAATTATTGTCTATCTCCATACAGAAAAGTAAACTGAAAATGGATCAAAGACCTGAATGTAAGTCATGAAACCATAAACTCTTAGAAAACATAGGCAAAAATCTCCTGAATATAAACATGAGCAACTTTTCTCTGAATGCATCTCCTCAAGCAAGGGAAACAAAAGCAAAAATGAACTCATGGAACTACATCAAACTAAAAAGCTTCTGTACAGCAAGGGACACCATCAACAAAACAAAAAGTCATCCTACAGTATGGGAGAATATATTCGTAAGTGACATATCTGATAAGGGGTTAACATCCAAAATATATAAAGAACTCACATGCCTCAACACCCAAAAAGCAAATAACCTGATTAAAAAATGGGCAGAGAATATGAACAGACAGTTCTCCAAAGAAGAAATTCAGATGGCCAACCGACACATGAAATGATGTGCCACATCACTAATTATCAAGGAAATGCAAATAAAAACCACAATGAGATATCACCTCACACCAGTGAGGATGGCCAGTATCGAAAGACTAAGAACAACAAATGCTGGTGAGGATGTGGAGAAAGGGGAACCCTCCTACACTGCTGGTGAGAATGTAAGCTAGTTCAACCATTGTGTAAAGCAATATGGAAGTTCCTCAAAAATCTAAAAATAAAAATATCATTTGACCTGGGAGTTCAACTCCTAGGAATTTACCCCCAAAATATAATTTCTCTGATTACCAAAGACATATGCACCCCTATGTTTATTACAGCACTATTTAGAATAGCCAAGATATGGAAGCAACCTAAGTGTCCATCTGTAGATGAACGGATGTAGAAGAGGTGGTACATATACACCATGGAATACTATTCAGCCATAAGAAAGAAACAAATCCTACCATTTGCAACAACATGGATGGAGCTGGAGGATATTAGGCTCATTGAAATAAGCCAGGCAGAGAAAGACAAGTGCCAAATGATTTCCCTCATTTGTAGAATATAATAATGAAGCAAAACTGAAGGAACAAAATAGCAACAGACTCACAGACTCCAAGAAGGGACTAGTGGTTACCAAAGTGGAGGAGTAGGGGAGGGTGGGTGGGAAGAGAGGGAGAAGGGGATTGAGGGACACATATGGTGTGGGGGGGATTATGTGGAAGACAGTGTAGCACAGAGAAGGCAAATAGTGACTCTGTGGCATCTTACTACACTGATGGACAGTGACTGCAATGGGGTATGGGGGGGACATGTTAACATGGGTGAATGTAGTAACCACACTTTTTTAATGTGAAAACTTCATAAGAGTGTATATGAATAGTACCTTAATAAAAAATATGTGTGTATATATATATATATATATATATATAAATCCATTGGGGCATAAAACTGCATAAACTGAAGAGCTCATCTGCAGAGGAATACTGAGAATCTAGTGAACCTTGGTCAAGAGAGGGACATACCCTGTACTATTTCTTTTATTCTTCTTATGAGAAAAGTTAGCCGAACTATAGATGGGACAAGGAAACATATTTGATAACAGATTAAAGTAACATCAAAGAAATGGGAAGGTTAATTCTAGTGGCTTAGAAAGGATAATCATGACATCATCATAGCCATCATATTCAGTTAATTTAAAATTTTCATTTACTTTAATATTTCTTTCAATTAGTGAAACCTTGGTGCTCATGAAAGGAATTAGATGACAGCCCCTGAGGAGATTCTATATCACCACAAAGCAGGACCCCCTGCCAGCAGCCCAGCTATCACAAGCTTGAGGCTTAGCCTCGGGGGAGCAGAATGGGTTTTGTCCTGTCCTTGACTGCAGTGCGCCTTTAGCAGCAAAGCCCTCCAGTTACTTCAGTTATTGGTCTCAAACAGAGCACACTTAACATTCCGCGGGATCCCCTCTTCATAAGCAACCCAATTTTTCTTTTAGCTTCTTTACTGCTGTTACACAACCACTATGAAAAGGAAAAACACTCCTTTCCTGAGAGTACTAGTTGGATTTATCCTGTCGCCTTCCTCCCTGTTCACCTTCTACACATTCTCTCAGTGTGATCTGATTTGCTTGCATGACTTAATTATACCTGTGTGTGTGTGTGTGTGTGTGTGTGTGTGTGTGTGTGTGTGTTGATGATCGCTGAAGCCATATCTTCATTTTCACTTCTCTCCTGAGCTGCAGGCCTGAATTTCTAATGACCTATTGTGTGTCTCTATATAAATGTCACTTTTCTACATTGTACTCAGTGTTAAGTTTGTGTTCTATGCTCAGCACTGTGCTAGATGCTTTCCTATACCTCGTCCTCATATTTATAAACATATAAGCCATATATTAGTATTTCTATTAGAAGAATCAGAAGAAATAATTACTCAAAATAGGAACAGAAGTCTAGGCTTTCTAGTTCATACTCCATAGAGTGGTCATTGCGACCCTCTAGAAACTGGTTGCCTGATACAAAATGTGTTCCTTCAGGAGTTAGGACCACCTAACTTTCAAAAACTATCTGAAACAGTTTTTCAAAATAGCTATTAAAATGAAATTTAAAAGGACACAAAAAGATAAAAGATATATTAGGAGCTTGGTGTGAGTAATTATAATTGGACATTAAATTTATCTCAGAGTTTCCTGGTAGCCAAGGCAAAAAAGAACACAAAAAATCCTCACTTTGTAATAAAAGGAAATAAATATATGTTCTTCTGGAGAAATGCTTTCACTAGCATTAAATCCCAGGTCATTTTTTACATACATGTAAAAGGGAAAATAACAAAATGACCATTTTCAAATGTATAAGATTCATGAGTGTTCTTATTATGATCATTTGTGTGATAAATGGAAATATATGAGATCATCTGTAGAAATACCCTCTCTGGCATTATATGTTAGGAGTAATTTTTTCATATATACTTTCTGAAATAAAAAATGTATAACAAACTGAATCATGTTTGCAAATATTTGGTTGGAAAAACCACAGAAATGTTCACATTGTGACCTTTTGTTATACCAACTTTTGACCAGAGTTGAAGGTATAATATTATATTGTAAAGATATTTTCCTGGGAATTTAATATAACCTAGAAGTATTTAGTTTTCCGGATCAGTATTCTTGGTCTTATTATGCATAGTAAAGTGTTCATAGAGAATTTTATAAATCCAAAAGAAAGGAGACACTGTTATCAGGAAAGGGAGAATTCTGTTTCAGATCCTTCTCAGTAAATTCACCCACAATTCTACCTAACACTGTAGTCAGCTTACAAATTCTTTTTTGTTCCGTAGTTTTTAAGAATATTTAACCTCCCATGAGTTATTTTTATTGCCATTTTGGTAATACTGGTTTTATCAAATGAAATACTAACACCATTTTTCACCATTGTAAGATTATATTTTTTTCCCAGTTTAAAATTTGTAATATCAAGATTCTTATAATCAATGCAAGTCTAATTGGCAGCACTTTTTTCTTTCTTAGAGATATATAAAATGTGTCATGATCAATATTTTATTAAATTCAATAAAATAAAGTTACAATTGTTTACTTCATACATACTTTCTCACATTTTAGTTCAGTGCAGCACAAAAATCCAGACCATATTAATTTTAAAAGAACAAATGATTCTGGTAACAAAAGGTTAGAGTATTACTTCTCTGATGTTTTTGACATGTGAAAGGACTCATAGGGTTTCATTTTATTAGAAAGATGGGGAATCATTAGCTTAACTGACTCCATGTGTAATAAACCTTAGTGACTTGATGGAAACAATTTTGCAAATTTTATATTAAGTATCATATAAATTTGTGTTTATCAAAAACACTAAGTTTATTAAATGTTTTGCATTTTACTGATCTATTCCATGGACTCCCTACCTCTTCATAAAGTTCTCTAGATAATGTCATGCCAAGCCAACGGAGATGACATTTTGATGTCAAAACAAAATAATATAGCAGAAACCTATAGAAACAATGTTACAGTGACAAAATGAAATGTCAGTGGAGGTCTACTGTAGCATAGTGTCAAAACAACATGTCAGCCAAAATCCATGGAGATACTATTATGGTATCAAAGTGAAACAATACCAGTTCTAGTCTATAGAGACATTACAATATTAGAAAAGACAAAACCAAAGGATATCAACAGAGGCCAGTGACTTCCGATTCTCAATGTAGCTTCACGTCAGAAAATTGACTTGTGACAAATATGGGTAATATTTCAGTACTGATCTTCCTCAACATACGATGAGTTTGGATAAATCCATGTAACTTGAAAATACCATAAGTTGCAAATGCATTTAATACACGTGACCTACCAAATATCATAGCTTAGCCTAGCCTACCTTAAACGTGCTCAGAACACTTATACTAGCCTGCAGTTGGGCAAAATCTTCTAACGTAAAGCCCGTTTGATAATAAGGTGCTGAGTGTTATTGACTGAATACTGTACTGAAAGTGAAGGACAGAATGGTTGTCAGTGTATTGGTTGTTGACCCTCCGGATGGCCTCGCTGACTGGGAGCTTCTGCCCGCTGGTACAGCCCAGCGTCATGAGAGACACTGGATTGCATATCGCTAGCCCAGGGAGAAATCCAAGTGCAAAATCTGAAGGATGGTCTCTACTGAATGCATATCACTTTCATATCATTGGAAAGTTAAAAAATCCTTAGTCACCTAAGTCAGGGGCACCTGTGTATATTTTCCAGATCTTTTGCAATTCAGAAAAATATCCCAAACTGGTTCTTTAGTATAAATGTCTGTATTAGAAAATTGCTGATATTTATATCTCATTCCATGCCTATATCTATGTCAATGTCAGTGTCTCTGTCTGTTTATTCTGGGTGTCCTCTGATGCTGCACACAAATTCATTCTGTTTGCTCTTGGCTTCACTTCCCCACACACTAATGCTTGGACATTCGTTGAACATAAAAATACGGGAAAAGTAGTTTACAATCTGCTTGTAAAGAACATACTGAGTTTGGACTGATGCTTTGCTCCATTCCTTCCTCCTTTCTCTTCTGCGCTCAAGTATCAGCTGGCTTTGCCCCTGCCCTGTGAGCCTTCAGGCACCTAGGCTGGTTCTGAAATGTGCATCTGAATTCCTGTGACCTCTGGCCCTTCTACTCATGATTCAGTAGCACCCTGCCTGGGTAGTTTTCCACCTCTTTGGTATTAATTGAAAGATCAAAAAAATGTTTATTGCAGAAAAACAAATCTTTATTAAAATCTATAAACATGTTAAATTGAGATATTTTTCCCAAAAGAATGTTGTTAGTAAAGTGTCAAATTACAGTTTTTGAACATTGTAGACATAAAAAAGTGAAAATTTGATGATATGAATCAACCTATAAAAGTCGGAAGGTTTTTAATCTACATTTTAAAACAATTTGTGCCTGGAATTAAATGGTATTGATTTTTATTGTTAGAAATTTGAAGATCCCCGAAATTGAGAGAGAAATCTCTGTGAATACTGTGCCTACAAAGAAGTAAAGATTTTTTTCGTTTTATTCAGCTACAGTATAATTTTTAAATCATGCTTAAGCAATATGATTTAGTAAAGTCTCAATTAACTAGAAGTCAACCAAGCAAACCCACAATTAGCCAATGTGTTTGCAAATTACGCTTTTAGGAGAAAAAGGTAGATGCCTACAAGGGTGCTACTCCTGGGAGTTTATCAAAAAACTACAGTGAGACAGCAAAAGAATTTTGGGGTAATATCCTGTAGTCAGTAGGAAAACATTCAGCTCAATTTCTTCCTTTTTTCTACTTAGAGTACTTGGTAATGAGAACCAAAAGTCATGACAATCTTAAAACTAAAAAAGTTAAATCATATCCATTATTCCTTCTTTCCAAGATGGAAAAGACTTCAGTACTTTCTGAAAGGGCTTCAAACACAGTGGCTGAAACAAGCAAGCAGAAAGGGCCTTTGGTAAGACTTTTGATAAGAGTATCAGTTGGTTCTTCTAAGACTATGGTTATTTGGGATCTTATTCAGTTTCAGTTTGCTTATATTAACTCACATGTACTGGCTACAAAACCATGATACCTCTTAGAAAATGACACCAGCTTTGTGTGGGGTGGGGTTGTGCTCAGATCCTGGACCGTGTTCTGAAAGCATGCCTCTGTCATTGTGGCCTGACTGCACTGCGGGAAGAGTCGTGAAACATTCTTTGCCTTGAGGACCATGGCCAGTGGACTAATTTTAAGAGATCTGAATGGGAGCTATTCACTGTTTAGCATGGGAATTAAGAGTGGAGAGGCCAGCACATATTGAAACAGAGGATTAAAACTTATAAATCATAATTATCACATTAACCAGTGGAAGTAAACTTATGTAATAAACATCTAAAGCCAAACTGTGAATTTCATCACATGTCAAAGGAAGGAAAACTACTTTGAGTATAATGCCAGGGCATACATGTTGGAGGAAAACGTTTGAAGGACTTTGCTAAATCATAAAAATAGGATTTTTATGTATTTGGAGCTTTGTAGATTATATATTCAATGCTAGTCTCCAAGTTAATAAGTGTATATATTTTAAAAGTACACACACACATATAATATGTTTACATATATTAGCATGTATGAATATATAAACATTATTAAAATGTTATATGTATGTGTGTGTGTGTGTATATATATATTTTTTTTTAAGTAATATAGAAATAATCCTAAAGCTGTTGGGGACCACTTAGATATTATATTATAATATCCATATACTTGTTTTATTCTTGAAAATATACTTGATCTATTTGAAAATAATTGAGAATTAAGAATAATACAATCTAGAGAGTCCAATCTTAACATAGAGAATAAAGATACTTTCTTCTCTTTTTCTCTTGAAAATCACCCCAAAACCACAAAAAGTTTTAGAACCGGAATATTATCTCTATCTTTTTGTGAAAATGGATATATGTTTTTATTACCATGCACCATGACAGAATAATTACCATGTATTACCAGAATGTCAAGATCCAACTGATTGACCCCAGACCAAAGATTAGTGGATTCTCCTGAAGAAGCTGAATGGCCCCAGAGAAGGACCCTCACACACTGACGTGTAGGTATCTCCAACCAAAAAAGTGGTTCTCTAAGCTGCAGACTTGCTGGAGTAATGGCCTCCATTTCACAAGCCCCACCTATACACACAATGACTCAGCCTCATGCTTGACCATGAAAGGTCGGGCAAGGATATCAAACATTTGAGGAAAGCCTTAATTATGGAAGACAGTGACTAAAACAATGGCAACAAACTTAAGAACTTGGAAAAAACGGAAAATACAAGGAAGGGAAGAGAAGAGAAAATATTTTAAAACTCTAACACCCAGCATGAAACAGGAGAATATACTGCAGTCACCACATATAAACAGGAGACAATTAGAAAGGATTATTAAGAAAATATGAAAGAGCTCTTGGAAAAGAGTAAATATGATAACAGTATTAAGAAACACAATAGACAGCTTGGTAGATAAGGTGGAAGAAATTTACTGAAAAGCAATAAAACCTGAGATATAAGAGAAAGAGCAATATAGTGGGAAAGAAAGAAAAGAAAATCAAAACTCCATTCTGGGAGGTCCAGCATATAACTAATATGCTTTCTAGAAAGAGAGAACATGGTGGAGAAATTATTAGAGAAATAATGCAAGAAAATTTCCCAGAACCAGAGAACTTAAGATTCTAGGTTGAGGAGTTACCTAGCCCAGAAAAATTAGTTTTACAATGGAAACAGCATTGTCAAGTACCAGAAATAAAGAGATGATCCTTTTAAAAAATATACTATAAAGAGTTGGGAATCAGAATGTTAGATTTCTCAATAGCAACATTGGAAGCTAGAAGACAATGGAACCATACTTGCAAACTTTAGAAGGTAGTTTTCTAACTGCAATTCTATACCTAAACAAACTGTCAATGAATGGTAATGGTGGAACAAATGTATTTTAAGCATGGAAAAGTATGAAATATTTTGCCTCTCATACATCCCCTTTTAGGAAACTACAAAATATGTGACCTGACATCCCAGGATGATGATGTAGAGGTGCCAGGAGGTGCTGAGCTCTAGAGAACCCGTGCAGATTGGAGCTTTCAGGAAGAACACCTGAGTTGGAGGGCTCCAGGAAAAACATTGGAACTGATAAGCTACGATCTGTTTGATCTTGTAGAAATGTGTATTAAAAGGCTTTAGAAACGGAAAAAAATATTTGCAAAAAAATTACCTGATAGAAAAACTATTAACCAAAATATACAAAGATCTCCTAAAAGTCACCACTAGGAAAACAATATTAAAAAGTGGGGAGCCAAAGACCTTAACAGGCACCTCACCAAAAAAAGATATATAGATGGCAGATAAGCATGTGAAAATGCTCTGCATCACATGTCATTAGGGAAATCTAAATTAAAACAATAACGAGATACCACTATGCGCCTACTAGAATGGCCCAGATCCAGAACACTGACACCACCAAATGCTGATGAGGGTGTGGAGCAACAGGAACTCGTTCATTGCTGGTGGGAATGCAGAAGGGTACAGGCACTTTGCAACTTTGGAACACAAAAGTTTGCCAATTATTTAAAAAATTAAACATACTTTTACCATGCAAATCCAGCATTCATACACCTTGGTACTTATCCAAATGAGTCAAAAGTTATGTCAACAAAAATGATTAGGGCAGCTTTATTCATAATTGCTAAAACTTGGAAGCAACCAAGATGTCGTTCAATAGGTGAATGGATAAATAAACTGTAGTAGATCCAGACAGTGGAATATTCAGAACTAAAAAGAAATGAACTATCAAAGACATGGAGGAAACTTAAATGCATATTACTAGATGAAAGAAACCAATTTGAAAAGGCTGCATACTGTATGATTCTATCTATATGACATTATGGAAAAGGCAAAACAATGGAGACAGCAAAAAAGATCAGTGGTTGCCAGTGGGTATGGGAAAAGAAGGAGTGAATAGGTGGAGCACAGAGGATTTTTAGGGTGGTGAAAATACCCTATATGATACTATAATCATAAGTACATGTCATAATATATTTGTCAAAACCCATAGAATGTACAACACCAGGAGTGTCCCTAATGGAAACTGTGGACCTGGGTAATAATGATGGGTCAGTGCAAGTTCATGAGCTGTGAGAAATGTAGCACTTTGGTGGGGGACGTTGATTATGGGGGAAGCTATACATGTGTCAGGGCAGAGGGTATATGGGAAATTTCTGTACCTTTCTCTCAATTTCACTGTGAGCATAAGACTGCTCTAAAAAAAAAAGTCTTAATAAAAAAAAAGACTGCAAAAGGTGGAAAAAATTAGAGACATGCTCTAAGAAAACTAAGCAAAAGAAAACCCCCAAGGATGTCACAGAAGAAAGGAAACGTGCATATAGTGCTCTGCTTGCATAAGCAGTTAGCAGTATTTACATAAATAATCTAAACACTAAAAATATCATTTAAAATTATATTTTAAGTATATCAGGAGGACGGGGATGAGAATTGGGAGTGGGCTGGGGGATCGCAGTGTGTCAGAGAGCTAGTGCTTCACTTACCTTCATAGGACATCAGCAGACAATGTTTAACATTAATGTAGCAGAGATATATTATTCAGAAATATGTAGTTGAATACTACATATTTGGTGATTTGGTTAGAGATGGATTATTGTTAAATCCCTACTTTTTGTTTTGTGTAATGGATCATATCGATAATTTAAATAATATTCAGTAATTATCAAGTATTAAGTGTTTAAATTATTGAGTATTGAATATTAAAAATCACTAACTACATGAAAGAGGGTGAGCCAGGCAGAATCACTCCCAAGAGCAGCATCACGAACCAGAAATTATGATCGATTCATTCTGAGTATCTCAGGTTGCATTAGAAAGAAATACAGAAAATAGTTAAAAGCCTTGAAAGTGGTTTTTGGGGGATTGGCTGGTCAGAGGGACAATGTATGATAAAGCAGAATATCCTTTTATATAAGCCTTTCAGTTAACATTTTTAAAACATAAACTATATACATTAAATATTACTTTGCAAAAAAATGTAATTTACGTAAGAATGATTCAAGCCATCTTCAAAATCTGTCAGTATTACCAAACCAATATAGTCACACCCAATAATTCAGCTGAACATGAAATGGGGAGTTAAACTGATTGACATTTCTGTTTCTTTTATTCCCTCCATCCAGATAAAACATTTATAAGTTGGGACATCACCAAATCATGAATAGAAGAAAAGCCTAGAAAATTATCAACCTATAATTATGATGTTAATTAAGAGCATAAAGAGGAATTTAAAAAATGATCAGTCAAGAAAAATATTCTAATGATCGTTAAAATGTTTAGAAATCAATAATTATGCAAACTCTTCATTTGGGCACATCCAATGTTCTTGTTTTTTAGAAAACGAATTAATGTACGCTTCTGCTTTTATTCTGGATCTCAAAAACATTTCAGTCAGCCACTCATGAAATCTACAGGTACTGTATCTCCCATGACATTATTTTCCATTTTAAGTCATTTCAGGAAACCCATATAGGATTTAGCCGTAACTTAGAATTCTGTCCTGAGTACTTAGCACTGCATTATTGCATTGGAGTTTTTATCATAAAAAAAAGCCATAGCTTAGTTTCATACAGTATTTTGCACTATGTTGTTATTAGAGACAGAGAATGCAAAAAAAGAAAGTTAGCCTTGAATTCTATGTAATCATTTCATGATTAAAGAATTAAAATAGTGGTTCCATAATTAGTTTCTATGCTTGTATGACCAAACCTCTCTAATATGAAAAAGAACATGATAATCGTTTTATTTTGTCATCAAAACCCATCAGGTTTTGCAATTTAATTCCATTGCTTTTTTATTTGAAATTTTCATAATGTATCTCTGATTTCTCTCTTCTTTTAGTTCTTCAAGATTTTCACCTATAATATGGAATTCCTTTTGTTCTTTATTCAGACACCCAAATACATATTTTTGAAGCACAGACTTTAACTGTGGTTCACCATTGGCTAACCTTTGTGTCCCCAGTGGTTTGACTGAATGAATAATATAACCCATTAACTTTCTTCAACTCTCTAACTTATTAGAATACCTTGTATGTCCTTGCCCCTTTCAATTAGACAGTTCACAAAAATCACACAATCTATGAAGAGTAGGTACAGTTTGGGCATTAACCCCAAATTACAACTGCTTCTTGCATTGTGCCAAGAAAAATGACTTATGTGGTTTCTTCTGGGCAATGATATTTTATTTTCAAGAATGCATTTAAATTCCTAGGTATACCTGGAAAACATTTTATCTGCCATCATTTATTCACTTAAAGCAATGCAGGGCGGCCTACTAGGGAGTCAGGAAGGTTCAAGAGGCATGGACCTCTGTTTCTGCCTGCCACCCTTGGCCCATTGTCCTCACAGGGGCCTGTGGAGACTCGGTCTGGAATTTGGACCCATCTCTGTGGTTTCAGGCTCTAATGTTCACTCTCACAAACTTTGAAGGCCATTAGCTAAGAAGTTTTATTAGAATATGATTTCTGAAACAAAAACTTCAGTCATTGGTTTTATACTGGTACTTTTTTAAAAGCTTGCTAAGTAATATTTCTTTGGTGCCGAGCTTTAAGCAAATGCCTCGTTGGAGGTGTGACTGCAGTAGATTTAGCAGTCCTGTCGGGTGCACACCAACTTGGAGTATTCTGTGAGATTTACTGGTCAGGAAAAGCTACCCCGGGCTCACAATAGAATGTCTTTTTTCCTTTATTTATTGTTGGATCCTGAAATTATGTATGTCTGTGCACATACATGTTCTTTGTAGCTGGAGGAATTCCCCTTCAAAAAGTAAAGTTAAATTTTTCTCACTCTTGCCTAGGACCAGTGACAGGCTAATAAGGAAGAGTGATGATAGTAATAAAATGGGGTGAGGGGTACATTCTTGAGATTTTGCTGCTTATAAAATGATAGCCCTGTTACCGAATGACCGCAGAGGGACTTGGAGGGCGATCTCATCCTGAGTCTTTCTGATGGAGAAAGCTGACCATCCCTGTGACTCATCACATCAGAGGCAAATGCAGTATTAACAGCTTTTGGTGACCACCTTTTTAACCCAGAGAACATCACTGTATGTTTTTAATTTGTTATGATTTATTACACTGAAATTGGTGTGAAATGGACAACAAATCATGGGTGTCAGATTCGGAAAATGCATTTTATCAGCTGAGGAAAGTGCATGCCTTTGGGATTTGCATAAGTTTCTCCTAATTCTTTTCATATTACAGATGATGAGTAAAACTGTGAAAATAAACTGAAAATGATAAGATATTTCCTAAGTAGCTCATTTCACAAGTACACAGACACATATAAATACAGCCATTTACTCTCACTTTAGACTTTCTCTATAATTCAAGGTGATTTGTACATACCCACAAAAATAGTTGTCTAAAAACCTTAAAGTAAATATTAAGGCTATTGTTACGTCTCTCAAATGTCTGGGGTGATCTATAGAAAAAGGTAGCTATTATAACAAGGTATTTATGAGCTATTTTTTCACTGTTCAAACTTGGAAGAGAGAATTCATACCTACATACCAATATAAAAATGCTAAGATTGAAGACAGACCTATCTCCAAATTTCAGATATTATAAATACCCTTCAGCATTACAAAAAAGCTGCCCTTGTTGGAAACTAACTTTGCATGCATAATTAATTTGAGTACCACATTCCTACTTCACAACCAGAAGAGAAATTGAATTCAGGTGTTTGGTGAACATATGGGGGATTTACTGTGAATTTATTACCTGTGGTTTGAGTGTAAAACCCCAAGATACTTGCTGATAAAACTTAATGAAGCTTGTGCAAAGGAGCTATTTTTATTTGTAGTTTGGTAATTGATACATTTCTTGGTTTAACCCTCCCACCCTTTTCCCCCATTCCTCATAAATCTTCCAGTCTGGGAGAACGAACCATAGTAGAAAGCCCCAGCCTTCTCAGCCAGGTTGCTACAGTGCCTACCTAATCTGAAAATCCAGGTTCATTTTTCCACAGCATTCTAGTCTGTTCCTGCCTCGCCTTTTAATTTAGCAATTTATGCTTCTTCACCTGCTCAGGGGACAGAAGGCAAATCCTTTGAACCGAGGGAGGAAGCACTCTAGGTTTCCCTTAAGAGAAGCAGAAGCTTTTCCCAGAGGCTTGACACCACTTTCCTCTGTCTTAAAGCAAAGGTGGAGGTGTGGTGTAGCTCATTAAAATTTTGGCAACAAATTCATTGCCTTTTAAAGGTTTTCTCCCCAAGAATAAGCATGCCATCAGGGACAGGAGCCTGCTTCATACACCCTAGCAATATCTCTCTGCTTCTCTGTACCTAAGATTTTACAAATCGTGCTCCTGATTTGAATGCCAGGGAAGAAAACATGACAAGCGCTCCATTTTAACATACGGGGTGTAATGGGTTTAATGAGAAACCTGTGTTTGCTCACTAATTTACAGCAATTAAGAACTCAGTTCTGACATCTGTAGATTGTAACTATTTGTCTGGCGAGTACAAGATCAGGAATAGTTTATGGAATTGCTAATCAGTGTAGAGAAATATCTAAGTGGGAAGAGTGTTATTTACCTGTAGTCTTCGAATGACACCAGCCCCTGGTGTCTGTGCTAGCGTCCCTTTTGAGTTCAGTGTCATTTCTCCCCCTAACTCTTTAGTCATACCTGGTCAGGAACTTGTTTGTATCCACTTTATAATGCTGACAATCTGTCTGTTGTGAAAGGATTACAGCTCTGTACATCCATGCACGACATCCCAGTAAGACACTGCCTAATGATCTGAAACGCTCGTGGTCACTGCTAACTGCCTGTTTCTACAGCTATGTGACCGGTCTGCCCTACAGATGTTTTTCCAGTGTCACTTTTTGCCTCCTCCAGTCCTGGTGTCTGTTTTAAGTGACATCCATGAAATAGCTGAATTTGAGACTTGCCATTGATACAAATAAGGGACTAAAATTTTTCCTTTCCTAGGATGCAAGAAGAGTTAGCCATTGGGCAAGGATGAGAAAGAACTCTAATGTATGCCCAATGAGAATCTTTAAAAAAATAATAGTACTCTTGAAGAATGGGTTGTTGACATAATGTACTAGGTGTTTAGTCTTTCCATTTGTGTAGCTACCAAGGAGATCGATGAAGAGATACATTTCCCTTAAATAAGTAGACAAAACACAGGGATCCCCTGGGAAGGTTGAGTTGTTAACTAAAGACATTGTCAAGCCTTGGAAAAATCAGAGTTCAAGAAAGCAGGCTATTTGAGTGCGAATGAATGGAGTTCTGGAAGGTTTAACATACTGTATTTCCCTTTGTAAGTGTGCCTGACCACACTGATGTTTCAGAAGTTTTGCCTGTGGAATCCCAGAACCTGGGAGGACTTTGAAGCGCCGGCAGATCTAGGACAGGGAGTTTCTTAGCAGAGAAGTTGGCAGTGAGCAGCGACCCATGTTTCCCCTCTGGTGTGTGCGCAGAATGTTGTACCTGAGTGCGTGGTGGAAATACATCGACAGGAAAAAGCTTTGAGTGTGGAGCGGCACTATTTCCAAGATCTCAGATATAATTTGGAGATTGACTTTCATATTTTTTTAATTGGGAAAAGAGTAATCTCCTTCTCCATCACCAGTGATTAGATACCAAGTTTAGGTGTAAAATTTACTAGCATTTGGAACAGAATTTTGTGCTTAGGCCAAAAGCATTGTGCTCGGGCTGAAAATGTATATATCAAAAATGAAAAGGCCAAAAATATGAGCTGATATGGTTAACAAAAATCTTTACTGTGTACCTATCGTTTGGTAGATTGGGGCTCTGACGGCCGTCTAAGTTCCAGACCCTCGGCAAACTAGGGAAGACCAGTTTTAACCAGGAATATCTCCCTATGAGTCGTGTGTTGTCCCAGGTGTTAGCAGGTCCCCAATCTCTGCCAGAGGAGAAACTAGGGGTGAGCCCTGGATTCAGTTCAACTGAATGACCTTGTTGGCAGCTGTTTCCACACTTCAGGCAAACATCCTCCCCACCACTTTGGCCTCATGAGGGCTGACTTTCAGAGACCACTGAGCCAAAGCAGGGTGTTCTGGGTGAAGTGGTGGGGAGCTTGATGTATGGAGTACTCTCAGCGCTTGGGTAGACGTCCACAGTCTGTTCTTGGCTCTATACTTGTGTTCAGTGGAAAGCACATGCAGTTGGTTTCGTGTGTTAACTTTGGGCAGTGACCACTTTTGAGGAACATCTTCTGCAATAGTATTTACTTTGCACGGTTTTTCAGAGACCAGAACTTTGGAGTGACTAACCATGTAAATGATAATGGTAAAATTCATTCATAAAATATGATTCCTCTCTTTGTTTCTGCTCTTCTAACCAACATGCATTTGCAGTGGGCAATATTTAGTTGTAACTGTGGGCAGGGTATAGGTCTTTGTGCTTATAGGCCACTCCACCTCATTTAATATGTACAACCCCCTAACATTGTTCAAAGTGTTGCAGAGGTGGTAGTGAGGGAGGGAGTCTGCATGCATGTTTAAGGGAGGAAGATATAAGTAGTTTGTTATCTTCTGTTGCATCAGAACATGAGGGCAGACCCACCACGCGATCATACTTCAAGCCCCTCTGGGTCACATCCACTAAGATCCTCTCGGCCAAATCAAGTCACATGGCGAGGGCGGACATCAGTGGTTTTAGTTTTCTGTTGTTGCATAACAAGTTAGCATGGACTTTTCAGCTTACAACAACACATTCTTATGCTTACTCTGTCAGTTTCCATGGGTCTGGAGTCTGGCTTAGCTGACTCTTCCCCTCAGGGTCTCGTCAAGGCGGCACCCAGGCTGGGTGCTCCCTCGGTGGCTCTGCTAGGGAAGCATCACCTCCATTCTCCTGGGCTTGTTGGCAGCATTTCTGTTCTTGGCAGCTGTAGGATCTGTGGCAACTTCCTTCTTCAAAGCCAGAAAGGAAGAGATACAGACCAGCAAGATGGGCACTGTTGTTCTTATGTAATCACATAAATGTGATCATAAACTTTCTTTGACTTCTGCTGCATTTTGTTGCATGGAAGCATGTCACAGTTTCTGCCCACATGGAGGGTGGCACAAAGGTGTGAACGCCAGGGGATGGGGATGCTGGGGCCACCTTAAAGTCTGTCCGTATCAAATATTTGCCATACAATTCACCTGCCAAAATGATGGGACACACAAAATGTACCCTGTACATGTGAAATGGTTGTGAAGAAGGCATAAACTTAAGAAAGAGAAACACATACACTGTATGGAAGTTTTACGAGCACTGTAAAAGAGTATTTGGGTCAGAGGACAATTATTATTGATGAATTGAAAGGAAAAGATGGGCGCATGAAAGTAAAAATTAGGAAAGGCCTTATGGGAGTGGAATCTGATTTTTTTGACTTAGTGGTCGAATCAGAAAGATAAAAAGAAAAGCAGAGGATATTACAGAAAGGTATGGACACCTTTCTCTTCTCTTCCTTGGTGACTTCTCTTGTCCTAGAGGGTCCAGTCTTCTCCCCCTCTGAGCACCACAGAAAGTCTGCCACCATGCATTCTCCCCTTCCGTCTACCTTCCCTCTTCCTTCTATAGGCAGATGGTGAACAAGATGGTATCTCTATGTTAAGAAGAAAATGAGCGGTGGTTCTCCCTTCCACTGAATTCTGGATCTTAAAACCATGCCCTCTATTCCAGTTTTCCAGATTTCTTTTGCATAATTAAAATTGCAAATGTGAAAGTATTTTTAGTCCATAAAGAATTATCAGTCACATCACCAACTCCTCTTTCTCATGGGTGGAGAAGGTAGGTCAGAGCTCCAGCCTGCAGGGCAGTATACCTGGTGTGAGATGGATTCAAAGGCACAGACAGCCTAGGAGAAGCAAGACTATGTGGACAATGCCTATTGTCTTTTCTTTTTTTTAATATTTATTTATTGGGAATGTTACTAGGGGACCACTGGCCTTATCTTGGTGCAGTGAAAGTAAATAACCTAGAAAAGCAACATATAAAACAGGCAGCATCCATAGAGCATGAAAAAGGGCTTGCAAGCTAGCCAGCCACCGACCTATATTTTTTTTGGCTAACCTAGGACTAAAAAATTCAAATAAACTAACATTTAAAATGAGGGAGGAACAGAGAAGACAAGTAGTGATTCTATAGCATCTCACTACGCTGATGGACAGTGACTGTAATGGGGTTGGTGGGGGGGACCTGATGAAGGGGTAGTTTAATAATCGTAATATTGCACATGTAATTGTAAATTAATGATAATAAAATAAATTAGATTAAAAAATAAAAAAAATGAGGGAGGAAAACTGAAGTCTTGACTTCTCTTTTTAAAAATTAGAGCACCCTGATGAAGGGGTACTTTAATACCCATAATATTGCACATGTAATTGTAGATTAATGATACCAAAATAAATTATATAAAAAAAAATTAGAGCACCAGGTCTACATCCCTTCATGGAAACCATGGACTGAAACCAAGTGAGGGCCTCGCCTTCTAGAATAAGCATAATGCTCCCATTTGTCACAGATTAGATACAGGAGCTCCCAGTACAGTGGGGTCTTCTTCACTCTAGTTAATTGTCCTGCACACATTGGAATTTGTCCCAACTATGAAGCCTGCAGGCTTTGTTTTCGAAGTATTGTCTGCATAGCACCCGCCATGCTTTCAAGTGCATGCAGATTCCTGGGCCCTGCCTTAGACTAACTGAATCTGAGTATTTCACTGTGAGTCTCTGTCAACCAGCATTTTTAAAATGAGCACTCGTGGTGATTCTCATGAACACAGAGTGCATCCATGAGAACCACTGCTGTGAAGTCCCTTCTCTCCATCGCCGTGCCTCCTAAGGAGCTGGTGGAATTGGCATGCAGTGGGACACAGGTGCAGGCCAGGCTCCCATGCTTACCTGCAGAGAGGGTCTGTGCTGCAGTTAGCGTGAGTTGCTCCATTCCGCTTCTGCAGAGCATATTGCAGTAGTCTAATCTGAAAGCTCTAGAGCCTGCTACACTGAAAGATATACCTCCGGCAGGAGAGCGTGTCATCCCCTTGGTAAGTATGGATGGGATAGGTGTGAGTTCCATCTAAGTCAGGGTTATGTTGTGCATGCTGAGTTAGGAGTCTCTGTAGTGTGTGATCCAATGTCCCCTTTCCTAGCTCTGTTGGAAAACATCCCAGGTCATTACTGAACCCAGACAACCTTCTTCATTCTGCTAAATAGAAATAAACAAACATGCACACATTTTATAGAAGAAAGTTCCATTTGAGCTGAAAATCCTAATTTATAAGGGGAGGCTAAGTGTTATTATTAGACTTAAACCATTCTACATCTGTCTGCATGGAATTTTTACACAAAAAGTATGTTTATAATTCCCCTTCATCATCCCTCCTTTCTGTAGATGATCAGTAAATTATAATTTCCTGACTTCTCATTAAGAGTTTTATTGTCTCCTTTGCCTGTCTGATCAACTTAGGTGGTATCTTTTTTATATTCCTCACAAAAAAATAATGAGGAACTTTAAGCTGGCGGTTGACCTAAATATAAATTGATTGGAGTATGTAGGGATTAGCCACTAATGCTAATGAGTATTAAAAATTTCCTTTGGCTTTCTTGGCCGAAGAGCTAACCAAGAACTTTAGAAGTCCAAATGAGAATTATGGACCCATCAGAGACTGGCCTGAGACACAGAACTGAGTGGCTGCAGTGGTCCATCTCTTGAAGCCAGGATTTCATCTCCAGATGCCAACCCTTGTTCCCCAAGGATGCTTGACAGCCTTCCAATGCTTGGAAGTTACCATCAGTCATGAAGACCCTTGCAGCCCGTTTCCCAGTTTCAACCCTTAGAGCGGCTTTGCTGGTCGTAAGGCAAGCTGCTTGACATTCTCTAGAGCACGCGAAGAAAGGAAGCACAGGAAAAGAGTGAAATGGTCAGCTCACCAGCTGCTTACATTTGGAAATACAGACTGAAATGACTTCCAGAATTTGTCTTATATTATGAAAAAACATTGAGGTCAGCCGAATTTAAAATTAAGGCCTTTAGGTCAACTTCCCTTGTTGGGAGATTGTACTTTAAATTAATCACAAATGCTAGGAGGTCCGCTTCACCAATGGTTTGGACTTCATGAACCTAATAATTACGGGGTTAAAACTTCTATGCCATGTGAAAATAATAAGGGAAATATTTCCAGTTAGACTTGTTAAACACTTGGTCAGTCAAGCCTCCTACAATCTTCCTATTAAAAGCTATGCAGAATTCCAGGAATAAAGAAGGCACAGCTGGAAAGATGGCATTGAGATTAATGAATGTTCACTTTCCTATTTCTTTGTCTGATGGCTCTTTCTTCATGCCCACACCATCACAGTTTCGCCTGGAGAGTAAGGATTTCCATAGATAAGGCAGACCAGTGGAAGCCATTTTTGAAAAGTTATGTATATGAAAAGGATGCTGTATATGAGAGGGACCCGACCCCCCAGTGGATTAAATGATGAAAAACCATCCCATGTTCTTGGAAGATGTTACTATTGTGGTTCCATGCAAACATTTGCAATTTTTAAACCTTTTGGATTCTTCAAAATACCTGGAATTGTGTGAAGACATGTTTATTTGAGAATTTTAAACTCTACTATGACAGACTCTCTTTCCAAACGACCTCTCACAAATTGTATTACCCAGAGGGTATGTAGCCAAAAAAACTCAGATATGCACTGAGTAGTAACCAGGGCAACATGCATTCAGTGAAGAGACCTGATCTTCCTGGTGGCTCACAGCCTGGAGGATACGTATGAGAAACATAAGACTTAGTCTTATATTCAGGTTTGAAGCTTTGCTGAGGAGACAGTTTGTGCCTAATGGGCTTGAATAGCTTTCCTTACAGGGCACAACACTCAGGAAAAGAAATAGACCTAGAGTGCCTTAAGTTTAAGGCTGATTTAATTTTGGTCTTCCCTACAACTCTTGCAAAATACTGTTTTTAAAATGTATATGACCTTATAAGGGAAGGAGTGGAGTCTGATATGTTTTGCTAAGTGATGTAGCATGGCGTAGTGAAATGAGCACTGGATTCAACGCCAGAAAAATCTGGATTCTAGGCTCACTTTCCCCACTGGCAAGCTGGGAGACTTCAGACAAATCCCTCATCTTCTTGGAATGTTAGTTTCTACATTTGTAAGAGAGTGTGTGTGTGTGTGTGTGTGTGTGTGTAGAAGGAGAAAGAGAAAGAGAGGGAAAGAGGGAGGGAGGGAGGGAGAAATACTACCTTCTGCACCTCTTTTAAAGCTTTTTGTGAGGATCAAGCAAAACTCAGTGCTATTAGAAAGAAGGTGACAGTATTGTTGACCAACTGCTTAAATCAAACTACCACCTACATTTATTTCAAAAATGCTTTTCATTTATGCTGCTAACTCATAAATAGGAACTTCAGATAATGGCATTAGGAAAGTAATACTGCACATGTGTGAGGCAATATTGTATGGTTATCTCACTTGATTGTTGCGGCTATGATATTTTGAGTAAAAGTGATTATTATGTCTATTGAATATATCTAAAGAAACCACAGCTCAAAAATATTAAATGCCTTAGTCTCAGAAGGTGGAGTTCATAGGACTGGACCCTGGTATTTCTGACTTAATGCAATGTCCTTTTTGCTGCCAACACCTTGCCAGATTTACAGAAAGGAAATAAGGTCTAAAACTGCTTGCCCTCTTGAATATCTGTCTGAAATAACTTCAGTACAACTTAATCATAAGAAAGTGAAAACACATTTTTAAATGCCCAGATATTGTTTGAAAAATTCGCTTCCTCTTAAAACAGCATCATTACAGCAAGCTGCCATTTTTTTCCTAGCAACCGTGATTCACAGATTGTATTTCTGAAGGGTGTTCATTGTTGTCCCTTCCCTTCTCGCTTTTAGCAACAGATCAACTCCTAGCAACCATGATCGGATACAGCGTCTACGGCAAGAATTTCAGCAAGCAAAGCAGGACGAGGATGTAGAAGATCGGCGACGTACCTATAGCTTTGAACAGCCCTGGGTAAGTATTTGGTTCTTGGGCACAATAAACAGTCCTACAACATCCCCTCAGTAAAAGCCTCTAAGCTATGACCTCAGTCCTTTATGAAACGAGACAATATGGAGCCAAATTCCTTTGACCTTTGACATCCTGACCTTTCCCTCATTTCCATCTGGGTTTCATCATTGCTAATTTCATTTCGTATCTAGTTGCACCATCTGTCCATGGCATAATAGGTTTCATTTGCCTTATGACAAGACATAGCAAATTCTTGCTCTCAACTGTGCATTTTCTTAAGTTCAGTAAATATTTTTCTATATTGTTTTTCTCAGAATCAGAGCCAGATTAGTTCAATTTATGTCTATTGTGTATCTGCTATGTGCAAAGCACAGTATTTAGCAATTTTTGACTCTCTGTTGTCCCTCATCTCCTTTGTTGAATCTCTCTCGTTTAATCTGCCTATGTCCCCATCCTAGCTCATTCCTCTCACAGCCACCAGTATGATCTTTCTAAAGCAAAACTTTACATGGTTTCTAAATGCCTACAAGATAAAGTCCAAATTCTACAGTGTGGTATGCTAATCCCCCTCAGTCCAGCCCAGACATGTGCTCTGATCTTGTGTTTTGCCTTAGAGGTGACGGCACTTCTGGGAATGGGAGGTGTTGGGGGCAGATTTGGGGGTTCAAGATGATGGGAATTCCTGAAGAATCTCTTTGGAAACTTGAGAGAGAGAGTCAATTAGACTTGAAGAATAGGCTGCTTGTGGTAGGAAAATCTAGCTGAGGGTATTTTGTAAGTCCAATCAACATGATAATGTGATCATAGCCAAAAGGCTTAGAGGACTGAAAATAGAAAAAAAACAGTTTTTAAAACACTAACTCTGCGAGGGGGATTGGCAGAAAGTGAAGGAGCCCTGGTGAGGATGCTGGTGAAGCACTGCGCAGTGTGGGTGGGGCGGTCGGCACAGCTCGACGACGCGCTACCCCGAGTGCCTGGTAAGATGCAAGAAGGGGCAGCCTAGAGGTTATCAAGCCTAGGAGGCTGTGGTCAGAGCAGTATGTGTTTTGGAGTTCAGGACCTTGGAGGTGGCACAGTTCTAGATGATGCTGAGATGGAAGGCGTGCTATCCATGCAGAGGAAAGGACTAAGGTCCAAAAACATTGAGTTCAGTTCAAAGTGTTGGGAACATAATTACTCTACGCATTTGAGAACGTAGGGCAGAAGGAAGAATGGTGTTAGAAAAGGCCTGAAGTATAAAAGTAATCCTGTTTTATTTGGAGAAGGGTAGACTACACAGCTTATGCAGACCTGCTGAGAGGCTGGTTATGTTGCAGAACGGAGAGGTTAAGGGAGGACCGTAGTAGGAACCTTCAGTGCCGGGTGGGAAGCTGAAGAAACATGGTATCGGGACGGAGCACTGGCCCACTAGCCCGGTGACCTGACTGTCCGGGGCTCAGCTTCCTTATTTGTAATCCAAGAGGCTCAGAGAGGATGGCTGAGTACCAGTTATCAAACCCTTTGGTAAAATGAAAATTTAAGAGGAAGCTGACTGAGTAAAGCAGAGCAGATGCAAGTAGAGCTTTCTTTTCCAAAGGGGTCCACACACCAGCACCTTCAGTGTCACTTAGGGGTTTGTTCTAAATTCACATTCCTGGGCCCTGCCTCAGACCTGCTAGACCTGAATCTCTGGGTGGGGCCCTGGAATCTGTATTTTAGTGAGCCTTCCAAGTCATTCTGAAACATGTTCAAGAGAAGCACCACTCTAGAATTTAGGTCATCTCTGAAGTCCTGTTTGGTTCTAAAATCCAGCACCCTTGGTATTCACTACATAAAGTCATAAACCTATACAGACTTTTTTTGTCATTAGGATTTTGATCAAATGGGAATTTGTGGAAGATTAATTTTATGAAAGGAGAAGGAAAAAATGGGAGAAGCAGTAGTAGTTTGAAGGGCTTTACCTTAGCTCAGGTGAGGAAATGGAACCTTAGAACAAGCAGATGGCAATATGAGACCCCGTCAAGCAGCAGTAAAAACTCCTTATGAAATCATCCATTCTAGCCTGCCTTTGGCAGGTTATAAAACAAGTTCAGCAGATTTAACATGTGAGAAGTCTCTAATTGTGTTCTGCAACAGTTTTACTATTAATGGTGTTTTTAACGAAGTATTTTTTTTTAGATGATCAAGTAAATTGAGTCATTCCCATGTAGCTACACCATGGAATTATGCTAATCTACTTAAGTTTTTTTTGGCATAATTGACTCAATCTATTTCTGCCAACTTTCTTGAAGCAGGGTTCTTTTGTGATGCATGCAAACCTCCTAACTCTGTATTTTGCACAAAGGGGCTGACAAGGGGAGTGAGCACAGTGGCAACTTGAAAGAGAAAACAGTAACTGTTTGGGAAGACGGCTCTCACACCTGCAGTTTCAACGTGCACAGCCCTGCGTGGGTTTCTCATTGCCCAGTGCAAACCCGGGAGAGGCAGTGTTAACACCATTCACTTCCCCTGGGAGTGTGGATTCCAACCGGCATCTCCACAACATCTATTCTTTCATTAACCATCTCACTCACCCAATTCATTGAGTGCTTGCTGGGTTCCAGGCGTTGTGTTTGGTGCTGGAGAACAAAGAGGGGAAAGAAAAAATGCCCTTAGAACCGTGCAGTGACTCTGATACAAAGGCAAGGGATATTTTGTACAGTCGATGATGCAGGTGTGCGTGGAATACTAAGCACAGAGGAGCCATGGCCAAGTCAGTTGTGGGTGGTCAGGAAAGGCTTGAGAGAACACCTCTTTGAAGTTGAAATATAGTTTAAATATTTAACTTTGAGAAACAGAAGAACATATCTTTGGGAACTAAGCAATTGTATTTATTTCTGGTTGGCAACATTTTATCCACATGCAAGATCCCCAGTTTCCTTCGAGGCTAAATGAGGATTTCCTGCTGCTCAGCTCCAGATATTTTTCATTGAGAGGTGTGGAAATGGTTTGATATCTGTTTTGATTTCTTTATAAGATCTTTTTTCTTAATGGGGGCAGTGCATATGTTGGCGTATGTTTCTATGTTTCTGACTTAACACAAACAATCACGTTAGGAAAAACGTTTAAGAGAATCTCATACGCTTAGAAACTCCACTACTGAAGGTCAGAGGCCAAGTTATTGCATGTCAAAATGTCATACAACTTTAGACAGACACTTGGCTTGTATTATCATTTCCTGTAATGAGTGAGCAGGAATTATTTGGATGACAGCCTGATTACTAGAGCAATGGAATAATTTCCTAAGTCATGGGTCAGAAGTTGACCTTTTCTTTTCTTTTTATTTATTAATTTTTTCATTTTCAAACAATTGGGGTCTTGCTGTGGACTCTCCAAGGTACTGACCATGTAAATGAGCTTGAAGTAACAAACTTTACTTAGGGTATTTATTTTCATATCAGTTCTCATTGTTGCCTCAATAAGAGCTTCTCGCTTGTTCAGAATGTTGCTTGGTCCCTGGTTTTTATTATCTGTTTTACAAAATGAGCTTTGAGTATCTTAGATTCTTTTTTCTTTCCACATGTATTCTGACCATGAAAGGTCACTATATTTGGAAAGGATGAGACCATGATCTCACCCATTGGAATGGTTTGTAATCATTTTAGTTTTAAGGAACCATAAACTCACCTCCAAGCTGTGTGTACAATTTAAACCATATTAGTTGGAATTGTCATGCTTGTTAAGAATGCCCACACACAAAGTGTAACCAGATGTATCAGACAGAAAACTATCCAAGCTGACTTCTTTACATATAAGAAGGATGCTGCAGAGAATTCATCCAAGTAGGCTTTTTCAATTCATCCATTTTGAAATGTTCTCTCTAAACTCTAGCAGCATGTAATGCACCTGTTCCCAGGCTTTTGTTCAAAATAATATTTGGGCATGAGGGGGCTGATTTGTGGCACAAAAGGTCTTTAGATGAGCAGAAGCTCAGAAAATTTCATTGGCTCCATAATTGAAGTGAATTCTCTCCCACGTTGGGTAAGACAAGGAGAAGTAGAAAAAGCAACTTCTTCCCCATGCCTGTTGTGCCAGGTGCAACATAAATAAAGCAGCAGGTTGCTTTAAATCTTTCTTAAGATAATGGAACAATAGCTGAGGTTAGGGTTACTATCACAGAGCACAGATATGGACAGAACTTAGTGATGCTTTTAAAAGAATTAAATTGCAGGCTGCAGCCGTAAGTACAGTGTGCTGTTAAAACTTTGCAGGTACCTGAGTGTTGCCCACAAGGAGACTTGCTGGCTGAGACGATTGATAGATGGGATAATGGAGCCTTTAATAGCTGTATTGCTAAATCCTTTCCATCCCAGGTTATAGTGACTGAAAGTAGTTTAGTCCCTCAGATAGAAAATTGATCCTCAGTGAATGTGAATATCCTCTTCTCCCCCAAGCTTTCTTCCAAGCTGTCTGTCTTTAAACAAATTTAAAAAAAAATCTGTCCTTTCCTCCATTTTCCTATCTTGGACTTTTAATGGCTTCTCCCACCCTTTTAGGGTTTTGCCTGCTTTAAGTAGCCAATCTGCAGTATACGGCCATCCCTAGATTTTCTTCCCTGTAACCAGTGAATTTGAGAAAATGATGGCTTTCTTTTTTGTTTTCATCTTTCACAAGACTTCGGAGGTATCTGCTGTCGGGCCTTCACAGTGGGCCTCCATGCCTTGGCTCAGAAAGTGCCTTCTCAGTTGGCAGTCTTGGAGTAGTGTTATGCCTGTTCATACTGGGTGGAAATCACCTCCCTTGGAAACTGAACTGGAGAAAGCGACTCTTGCAGCAAAGGCCTTTACTCAGGGCTAAAGCCACTGAGCTGCTGCAAAGTCAACCCCTGCCTTATACAGCCCTGAGACTCACCTTCCTCCCAGCCGAAGCCTCTGCGATGGTCCATTCCGCCCACAGAGGCCACGGGTGGCGGGAATGGAGAAGCACCTTTGGTTGCCTGAAGCACACGGCAGGCACCAGGGGCCGGCTTGTTTGCTAGTGCTGCCCCTTTATTTTCAATGCACCGGCTGCTTAATGGGGGAAATTAGATCCACGCACTTGGTTAGGAAAGATGAGATGAAGACAGATAATGTGTTAAGACCAAAACCTGTATTTATAAAAATTGTATGAGTGAAATTGGTATTCATGCCGATTTTCAAGCATGACTCACATCGTTCGTTGCAATTAAGCTTTTCAACTTTCAGAACCCACAAAGTTCAGTTCACACTTGTAAAAGTACAGTGTGTGATTGGGAGGAGGCTGGGAAGGCAGGATCAATACATGGAAATTAACTTTGTTTTGATTAAAAGTTGTAAATAAGCCTACTATAGAAAATAATTACCAATATTAGCAGTGGCCACTTTTAAACAAAGTAAACCATTTATTCTCTTTACATGATTTAATGGCATAAAATTTATTTCTACCCTCAACCAACCTTGGAAAATTACCATCTTTGTCAGAATATAGAATTCATATTGGGGTTACAGCACATTTGAATTGCTAAAATAATTATCATCATTATACTTCATCATAGCTTTTAACCAAAGCACAAACATTTCTTTGTATCTTACTTTTGTCTTCTACACATGCCCTTGGACATATGTGGAAATCCAAAAACTTTTCTTTCTCATAATATAAGTGGAAAACCCACTTGAATTACCATTTATAAGAATATTACATGTGCATAGACATGAATATATACAAGTGCACATACATAGTTTACACACTATTTTCTTATATCTGTGTGAAAAATTAAGAGTATTTAAAAATTATTGAATATTTTATGTAAATGTTAATGAAACAGTAGTGAGTTTTATTTCATAAGTGACACATACACTTTTATATTAAGCTCTAAAAGTCTTATAATAGTATCTAGTTCAAATTAGCACTGAAACTTTGTATGTTGTGTATTTACTTTTGTTCTTTCTTTAGTCCATTAACTATTAGCAGTTTTGGTTATGGATTTTTATTTTTTGTATTGTCTATTTTTATTTTGGAAAGATAAGAATGATTTTTTTTAATTGAGAGAAATATTTAGTTGATAATTTAGCGAAACACTATGGAAGATATTCTTAATATTTTGTTTTACACTAGTAAGGTAACCCAACATTGGGTAACTTTCCCAAATTTTATGTAGTTTTTTATATAGTATAAGTGGTATTTCTTTATAATCATGATAAAGGCCAGTACTTTGCAGCTCATTAACGAAAGCAACATGCATTGTTTTCGCTTGTGCTTTTAAACAGGAGCCATGAAGATCCATGTGTCACGGCCCTTCAGCGCCCTGGTTCACAGATGACCATTGGTCTGTTTCTAACAACTTCTATCATTATAATGACCTTGACAACCGCAGCTATTTTTTTTTTTTTTTTTTTTTGCTTAAAAGGTCATTGCTTGTCACCAGTTTCGTCACAAAAAAAAAAGCAGGGTTATTTTTAACTTGCACTCTTAAAAAGGAGTGAATGCCATGTTATCCAGTGAATCTCCACAATTATTACAATTATGCTTTTCTTGTATGTTTCCCTGAATAGATGTTTCTTTGTTGTCATTGTTGATAACGTTTTATTTGAAAACATGCACTTCTTTCTGGTGTTACAAATGATCTCTTTCCTCATTCCTTCCTTTATCTTTGTGGTTTCTTGACTCTAGTATATTATTCTATTTCTGCCATAGGGATGGAAACTGCAGTATTTAAAAGTCAGGATGGTTTACTGTAATACTGTTCCCACAATTTACAAGTTTATGGGATTGTCATTTAAGTCATGAAATAGCTTGTTTTTGATTGGGACCAAGTATAAGACTTGCCAGGATGGATTTATTTAGTTGTTGCTCTCGGCTAGTCACCTATACAATCTTCCTTGAAATCTTTGGCCCAGTAAAGTTTCATCTTAAAAGATAAGGGTGCTTCTTGTTTACTTACTTACCCTTTTGCATGCTTTGAAAAGAGAAATGGAGTCAAATAGCAACAGTAAGGCTGAGGTTTGTATTTCATCACAGCGAGCCGCATCATGTGAAATATGTCAGTTCGCCGGTACCAAGCGCATGCCCTCATTTAAGTCTTCAGAGCCCATCTGATGATAATTTCGTTATTGGACTTCATCAGGATCCAGCGAGTTGCTTGCCACTGATAAGGTTCAAGGTGATCAGTGTCAGAAAACACACAGCTGGGGAAACAAAAACCCTTCAACTTCTTTTCTTCTCTGTCAGAATCCAATTTTCAGGCTTCTGGGAAAAACAACTTAAAAATACACCTGAAATTTCCACAAGACCTTGCATTTTCTTTTCACATCTCTATAAGCAGCATGTCACAGAACAGCTGGTTAGTGAATCCTGCTGCACGATGCCAGGTCTTTCAAGTCTGCTTGACACATGTGGATAGCTTATACTGGGCGAGGAGGAGAGGAAAATGTCGTTGTTTTTGAGGGCTTACAGGAAACTGGATAGTGTCTGTCCAGTGGCTTCTCTCAAGCTTCCCATGGCTCACCAAGGACCATAGAACAGCTCAGTTTTCTTCGTGGCCAGCCTCAGCAAGTGTAATGGAAGAAAACGTCTGTCTTCTTTAATGGAGTCGAGGAACTTGGTTGATGCTTTGTTTGCATAAGCAGAACTCACTTGGCACCACTGATCTGTCATGTGAACGGTGTTGTGGAGCGGGTCTCTGAACACACATTTGTTCCAATGAGTGTGGTTATAAACATCCACTAGTAGAGACTGGGGTATCATAAAAGCCTAATTTCTTCACACATTATTTTTGTAATGGGATATTTTTAATATGCTCACTGACTATGCCCATATGCTTTGAAATTGTTGTCCTGTATATTGCCTTATTATTGCTTACCAACAAATAAGATAATGCTAGCCAGGCAGGAAGAGAACAATAGATGATGCTTGCTTTCTGCTCACACAAAAGCCAACCGCAGGAGCCACTCTTTAAGTAACAAGCCCACACGTTATCTTACAGCTCCCCAAATGAATGCTAAGACTCTGTTATTTTAGAAAATTATTTTCAAGTCAAGGTCTGCCATTGGCTTTCGACTCTAAAGGAAAATCAATAGCTTGTTTTTAACAGACATTCTTCACTCAGAGTAGGCCTGTTGCACAATGTTGCATAACACAAAGGAATAGAGGTTAGCAAGTTGCAAGCTACCTAAAGGATTATTTAGTGTGTTCCACTGATGCTATGATAAACCATTGTTGGGTGTTTTGTAACATGAGAGGCATTCTTGTCTCTTGAGTAGAGCTGCTTTCACTTCAAAAGGCCAGATCTAGAAAGAAAGCTAAAAACTGTCAGTGAGAAGCTGGAGCGTCCACTGGGGCTTGATCCTCACAGCACAATACACACATCCAATATCTGATTCTGCTGAGAGGCGGCCATCAGCAGATGACCTGCTGACCAAAGTGTTCAGGCGGAAGGATTGAAATTTTCTCTATAGGATATAATTAACCTAGGTAAAAATGCTATTTCCTAATAACCAAAGCAAAATGTATTATCTCATAACCAACTCAAGTAGCTATTAGCTTTGAGGTTTATTCCTTTGATAAGCATTTCTATTCCCATTTGGCTGCCGATCGTGCACTGGAGGAGGACTACGCCTGGCTGATGGTGCCTAGTTTCAGCTGATGCTGGTTCAAAATTTAACTGTGGTCCCTTAGTAAAAGGGAAATCAGCTATTTTATATCCCTGCTAGACTAAATTATATAACCACCAAAAACATATCAGCATGACCAATATTCAAGTTTGCAGCCATGGACTTTCCCACCTTTGTGAATTATTGTAACAAATTTTATGTACTTATGAGTGACCTTACTCCCATATATTCACTGTACATACAAGGGATACAAACTGCTCTCATGGCAGTATTTACCAGACCTCATTAGGAAGACTGGAAAGGCTGACCTCTCAATTTTAAACCACTCTAAAGCCAGGACCAGAGTGGAAGATGCTTGAATATTTGGGGCTCACAAGAGCAATTTGTCGCCTCTTTCCTCAAACTTAAGAAAATTGCATTTGATTTAAAAAAATCTTGCAAAATGTTTCTCCTTCGATCCTTACAATCAGAATTAGGTCACCCAGTCATGCGACACGCGTAACTTCTTTTCGTTAATTATTTTGCATTTTCTTTGTTCAGCCGAACTCCCGGCCTCAGGCACAGAGCGGCAGGCACTCGGTGTCCGTGGAGGTGCAGATGCGGCGCCAGCGGCAGGAGGAGCGCGAGAGCTTCCAGCAGGCCCAGCGCCAGTACAGCTCTCTGCCCCGGTACCACGCCTTTTGCTGAGTGTTCAAATCCCCCCAGTGCTTTAGGAAATCCCTCCTTTCAAAATTGTACTGACTTTGCCAGCATACGCACGGTTGTCATCAAGGAACCAGCAGATGGGTGGAGGGAATTGTTGCTCAGATTACAGGACATCTAACTGTGTGGCCAGAAGACTGGAAAGAAAAGTGTTGCAGGACATGCCAACATTTCAGCCAAAAGCTCTCGAGCCAAAGGCAAAGTGACACAATGTTCCCTACTGGGCTTAGGGGCCATGCCTGCTTTTAGTCTCGGTTCTGTGGCTCCCCACAAGGTTGTGGACATGTTTCCACGTCTTGAGAAATGGAAGGATAACTCTAATTTTGCCTAATTTGTGGGGTAACTCGCATGATTGACACTTTGCAAATCAAGGGCTCTGTTAAAGCATGGGGGTTACCCTCCGTAGGTGAGATCAGGAGCCCCCCACCTCCCTCTTTTGCTGTCCTGCCACCCCTGCTTCTGCCCCGTCTTGCACCTCCATGGTTCCTGGGGATGCCCACTTCACTAGCTGGCAGCCGTGTCAGGAGTTATCTACCAGGCTCCCCACACAGAGGCACCCCTACTCCTGGGCTTCTCTGCCAAAGGCCTGGAAGGTGCTCAGGTGACTGGGCCCTAATATATGGAAATACCACCCATGTTTCTATCTATGTATTTCCTTCACACATAGAAAAGAATAAAAGTATTTAAAAACATTCAGATTTCCAAACTTGCCCAAACTAGTCACTCCTATAATCACAGTTCTTAAAGGCATTTGATGTTCTATTTCAAAACTAGGTGACAAAAACATTTTGAGTGGGAAAAAAATCCACTTACCATGTTTATATCCAAGTAGACTGCTTTGAATTTGAGCAGAACCATTTTGGGGGGTTGCCAAATCCTTATCTATATAAATGTGACTGACCATTATAAAATTGGTCTTTGGTTCGATCTCTAGTAAGGATGAATCACTTTAAATGTTAAATTGTCACTATAATGACCATGAGGGACATAACCACATTGACAAGGATCAACAGAGGGACTGTACAACTGGAGAAAAATCTATACCATTATTGTAGTAATTTGTTTACTCAGTTCTTTTTGAATCCATAAAGCCCTATTCCCTTTGAGGACTAAGCTGTATGTTTTCCTTTTAAATGGAGAATTACTTTTTTTCCTGTTAAATAAGAGAATAACCCAGTTATTTAGACTACTGTTCTTAAGAATCGTTGAACTTTAGGTCTGGACAGGACCTTAATCTTGTCTTACAATGAAACAGCTCAGAGAAGTTAAGTAACTTCCTCCAAGGTCACACAGCACATAATGCTGTCAAAATTCAAACCCAAACCTGCCCATGCCCTCAAGCAATATTTTACAAGGCTCATTGCTGCCAAAGGCTTTTGTTCCCAAGATTGGCATGTGCACAGGTATCGGTGGAACGTTCCCCTCTACCCCCTTAGCGTTTGGAAGAAGGCGACTGTATGAAGCATCCCGATATACCAAATGCTAAGCCCTTCAAGGATTATTATGTAAAGATTCTTCTGTGTAAAATCCCTTGTCCCAGCCTGTTCGTCTTGCTCCCATTGCAAAGGTGGACCTGGTAATATGGGTGAGCTGACAGCCCAGGTACTGCCATGGCCGCAGGGTCCCAGGCCCTCATGGCCCGTCTGTGCAGGGGCTATGATCTTATTTTATTGGCAAATGGTTTGGCTTTGTATATTTGTATTCGATAGCATTTATAAGAAACGAAGGGAAAACACCACAAAGTGTAAGAAGAGGTATGAGTTAGGAAATGCACAAAGCTGAGGAGGGAAAGTGGGAAATAGTGGCAGGAGGAGAGGCTCTCAGGTCCCTGTCCTTGGGAAGAGGACAGATATAGACAAAGTTCTTCTGCTGAACTTGTGGTCACACTGGAAAGTCACTCAGTGTCCCCAGGGGCCCTTTTGTCCCAGCATTCTTCTTCCTTCTTCCCTTCTCCCCTCCTCCTCCCCTCAGGCCTCCTCCCCTTCTTGCTATCCCTTTGGGTGCACCTGGTGCAAGTACCTGCATTTACACAGAGAAGAGGGCTGCTGCAGCTGGCATGACTGCTGTCACTCAGTGTTTCCCTAAATAACTATGCTTTCCCTCTTGGCTCACTGGAGCTCCCTGATTGTGAGCCATTTTATTCTGTGTCAAAATGAGAAAAGCAGAAATCCCCAAATGGAAGAGCTGTGTAAGTGCAGGCAGGAGAGGCTGATAGGCCTCTACATCATCTTCTCTTAGGGGATAATTTCCCAGCACAAATCTTGATATTTGTAAGGAAGTCATAGGAGTAGGAAATCCTGCACCCAGCCTGGTTCCTCACGGGCCAGCACCACTCCTTCACAGGCTGTGTGTGGAAATCTGGGGGAAGGTAAAGAAACCAAACAGGGGCACAGAGGTAGACTGCAACCACTTATGTGGGCTGGACGCAAATCCAAGTTTTTGACATGTGATAGTCCTCAAAGACACTTGACCTCTGCAGAGTTTTGTCTAAACAAGTTGGCATGACATTTGATACCAAAAAGATTTCGCACACAGAAGTTTACTTGCCAAATGGAGCATAAAATAAAACAAATGGTCAGTCACTCTAGATGGTGGTTTGAATCGGAGCGAGGCATATGAGCCTGAGTGGTCTGTAATTTCTACCTGTAATTAAGGAAACCTACAGACAGAATTCAAGTTCCATTTGGAAATGTCAGTAAGAGACACTAGCCAGGTGGTAACGCTAGTCCTTGAGGAAAGGGACGGGAGAGGTCCCACACTCCATTCTCAATCAGATGAGGGTTTCTTTTTTTATTCTTTTCTAATTCCTGAATTCGTTTTCTTTTTTACTTTCTAAATTCCTAAATTGGTTCATCAGTAGCCAAAAGGCAACTCTACTGAGGAGAAATAGGTTGAGTCACAGTCACTGACAGACTTATTTAAGATCCTTTATTCAATTTTGTTTCTTTTCCTGCTGTCTCTGCATTTCCCCTTCATCTTGCCCCTTCTGTCGGCTTCATGTCCGTCGGCTCCTGACCTCTTGCTTTGTACGTCCCACTTCCCTGCTGGCCCTGGCGCCCCAACGGCCCCCGACCAGGCCCATTGCTTCTGCCTCCAAGCTGCCCTGGGTCTTACGCCTGCCACCACCTCCTCCCCTCCGAGGCGGGATGGCTCGTCGGGCATGGGGTCTGGTGGGAGCCCTCCATGAGACACGGGTCTCCGGGCTGTCCTGGAAGGAGCTGTAACCAGTAAGAGATGATGACTGCCAAAGCAGGACACGTGCTTGGAGTGGATCCAGGAGTCTCCAGGGAGCTAATTCCTGGAGCGAACAAGGCCATAAGGAAATTCGGGGAAAGGAAACTGGGCTCTGGGGCTGCGCTTTGTGCTTCTGCCTGAACGGGCACGGGACCGCCGAGCGCCCCCTTCAGAGGACGGAGCGTCTCCGACCTGCCTTCATTTGGTGACGGTCCTTCTGTTTGGTGCCTTTCTCTTGCTCCTGGATCTCTCCCTAATCCTCTGACAAAGGATGGACAGCTCTATTTTTGTTTACTTTTTTCCATGGACAGAAAGATGCCCCCCAAACCCAGAGCCTAACCTTTGAAGGCAGAGCGGCTTTGTGTTCAAACTACTCCACCAAACTTATTAGTCAACCACTGTAGCGATACATCACCCTTTTCTAAGAATTTTGCTATTTCATGCACTTCTCCCCATAACCCTATGAGGTTAGATATCATGCCTACTTCACAGATGAGGCAACGTGGGCCAATGAATATAGCCCTCCTCCGGTCACACAGCCGGCCCAGGGTTTGAATCTAAGCCTATCCTATTCTAGCCGTTCTGCCACTGTGTCCGGCGGCCGGGTGACTAGTATTCTAGTGTAGGAAATGCTTATTTTCTGCTGCTTTCTTGTGTTTCTGTGTGATCTACTCATTTCTTGTCCTCTCCTTCATCAAGAGCTTATTGATACCAAGGAAGCATGTTTGTGTGCGTACACGTGCATTTGTATTTTGTCTGAGTATACGTGTATATGTATCTGTGTGAATGTACGTTCCCCACGTATTTCACTTCAGACTGCAGGGAGGTCTGCTCCCATGTCTCTAGACTGCATAAATTGAAGAAAATTCTAGCCACAAGAAATCCTTTCTCCCATATTGTCATAATATCCATCCCTAACAAACCTAAATATAAAAAGACTCTGTCATCCTGGAATGATTCAGGATTCAACTTACGGTGCCCCATTTGCTGCGGATCGAATGCTCAGGCTTCATGGAGTTGGGCAATGGGGGATGGAGAGCAGTAGTGGGTCTCAGTGGGCTAAGGATGAAGGGGTGAGATTTCTGCAATCTACTTCTGGTTCTTTAAATTGATAACTCATCTATGAAGGAATCCCACTTTTGCTGTAACAAGTAACATCAGTAACAAATTCATTCTTTTAATTAAAGTTTCGTGATTAATGTCAAATCCCCAGTTTCACACTGGCATTTTCCATCATTCATGTCTCTGGGCAGATTAATTTATGACTTTTTAAGTGAAGATAATCAGTGCTTTAGGCAAATAAACTATTCCATCAAATCTAAGGATTCTTGCCTGTGCTGATTGTACAAATAGTCTAATTCCCATTAAAGGAGAAGCAAATAGATACACGATAGACTGCCCAGTTAATCATTATCATATCCAGATGCTGGGCATTAGTTCATGTTCCTTATTAAAAATATTCCTGACTATATTTTAGGCCATATGGAAAATGGGAAGATTTCATCCCAAACCATATTGATGATACTTCTGAATGTTCAGAAATGCAAATTGCTTCATTCCTGTGGGGGACCCAATGGCCGCATGGCCCTTATTTCCCTCTACAGGAGTCTTTCTGAGCATTCTGTCGTGTTGTGTGTGTTGATGTGAATGGCTGAGTAATACATACTGTCACCAAATGATTTTCTTCTTGATAAATGGAGCAATATATTTTGCTTTATTACTCAATTCTCTCTTCCTCTCTTCCATTTTTAAGGCAAAAAATTAGGGCATGTCTTCCTTTCTGGCACCAAATTGTTTTACTTTATCATAGCCAATCTTATTGCAAATTCATAAAAGCATCTGGAAACCGGATAGTAAATTAAAGATGTTTCAAAATAATAACGTTTCCTAAAAATGATGTGCAACTTTATTGCAGAAGTGATAAGAATTTGAAATTTCCCTATGATGCTGATATATTTTCCTATCCTGAGGGTGACAGAAATTGAGTTAAGTAGGTTATCCTGGCCTTTGGTGATGGTACAGTGTAGAGGGAAAATACTGCTTACTCTACAGACTTCCAGTCTCTACAATCTTGAAGAGCATGTATTCTGAGGAGTGTCAGTTGCTGACATATACAACTCGAAAGCTGCAACTTAAAGGGACTGCCTGTTGCATTTTTAATCATAAAGGAGCCTAGACTTAAATCTTGCATAACTGAATTCATATTATAATCCATTACATGTATTCCATATTAGCTAGTGTCTCTGGTATTACGGCGGCAGCTGTGTAAAATATTTGTTTTGCTTGTTTAGAATTGAATTGTAACATTCTAAACCAAGCAATTATTGCTGGGGTAGAAGCTGCCAAATCTCTAATTCTCCTCTGTAGCATCCCGCAAGCATGTCTAAATTGCAGAAGATCCTGTTACCCTAAGCAGAACAGATAGTCCCCACCCAGACTCAGAAGGAGAACCATTTTGCCAGATAGCCACTGAAACCCTTGGTTCTCTCTCTTGTTTAGCTGTTGTTGGATTCCCTAAGACTTGAGCTTGCTAAGACAGTCATGTATTAAGCCTCTGGCCCCTATCACAGTGTCTGGCAAGTGATTGGAACACGATAATATTTGTTGAGATATGAAGCCCCCCTCCTTCCTTCCCTGCTTTTCTCTCTTTTTCCCAACTCTCACTCTAACCTCTGGGCTTTGCTTTTCCAGGCAAAGCAGGAAAAACGCCAGTGCCATCTCCCAGGATTCATGGGAGCAGAACTACTCCCCTGGGGAAGGCTTCCAGAGTGCGAAGGAGAGCCCCAGGTACTCCAGCTACCAAGGCTCCCGGAACGGCTACCTGGGGGGACATGGCTTCAATGCCAGGGTGATGCTGGAGACTCAGGAGCTCCTTCGCCAGGAACAGAGGCGGAAAGAGCAGCAGACGAAGAAGCAGCCTCCTCCTCCCGAGGGACTTAACAACTATGACTCCTATAAGAAAGTGCAGGACCCCAGTTACGCTCCGGCCAAGGGGCCCTTCCGGCAGGATGTGCCCCCGTCTCCTTCTCAGGTGGCAAGGCTGAACAGACTCCAGACTCCCGAGAAAGGGAGACCCTTCTATTCCTGAGCAGGAGAAGAGCAGCAGCTTCACCGTCATGCAATAAAAGACATTTTCTTGCGAAGACGTGTATCTGGGGAAATTTTTTTAAAACCTTGGTGGTACTAAGGAGTATTTCTGGTGTTGGTATCAGTGCCTTTAAGCAGTGTGGGCAAAGAAATGGAAGGCCTTAATGTCTTTGCCACTGTGTTTCAAACGTTGATTTCATGGAAGGATTTCCCACCACCTGACAATCATCAGTTCAAGGCAGTCACACGGTCTGCATCTCTCTGGAGTACCAGGAATCTTGGCCCAATCGCCACACATCTGTGGCTTTGTTTTATGCCCCCTACAACTTATGGCGACAGATTACCTTGAAGCTGACACTGACGTTGGTCCCTCTTTTTTCCCTTTTAAGTTTTTTAGATGTGAGATGACATCTCAATCTCAGGTGGATGTAAGTGGGTGACACACACCAGGAATTGGGGCTTTACGGGACCTCTCAGCACAGTCATTCATGGTACTTTGTGCTCGGTGTGGTATTCCCTGCTCTTTCTAAGCTCCTGCTAACAGGACAGTTCCTTCATCCTATGAAAGGAGCTAAGCCATAGGCCAACACTGTCTGGTTATCATGGGGGTCCTTTTGCAACTGCCTTATAACTCACCATTACCCATAAAGTGATTATCCTAGCCTGCGTTTATAAATACACTTGTTCCGTCATGTTCTTGACACATGTGCTGAGTCACTACAGCTCTGAGTAGGGAACGTGGGAGACTGGAGCAACCTGGGGTGGGGAAGGGACCAGGCCTGCCTACCAGCCCTGTATGTGTGTCATGATATGGGACGTGGTAGCCAAGAAAATCATTCTCCCAGGATGAGCTTTTAGCCCAGTACATCCCAGTAATTATTTAATCAGTTTTTGTTTGACTGGTTAGCAAGAAGGGTACAGACTGGGACAAAGATGAATCAGACAGTCATTTGGGGATTCTAAAGACGCATCTGCTTCCTACAGCTCTTAAAGTCAGTTGGAAGTACCATTTGTCTTGTGCATCCACATGCTTCATCTCTGCCTGGTGATACCATCCACACTACTAACTAATTCTGCAGTGAAACAGAAGAGACAAATACGGGAAAAACCATTACACATCACACAGAGAACATTCTGGTGTCCCTAATGGTGGTAGCAAATGATTGCTCTCATGTCAATGTTTTAATGTGTGTGGGGTCACGAGGACCTCAGTTGCTCCTGCAATTTCATATGTTGGTTTGAACATCATGTACTGTAAACCACAGCTAGGTTTTTAAAGTGCCTGCCAATCCTGATGTGAAAAAAGCTTCAAATGAAAGCTCAGCAAACCGTGTATTAACAAAAAGAGAAAAAAAGACATGTACTGATATGCCTATTTTTTTTTTTACTGGCACATTGTATTTTTGTGTCCACTTGTTTCTATAAAATATGTGAAGTGTCCATACACGTACTTATGTCTCTTTTGCATTTCTGGGTAATGGTTCTGTGCGTTCATACCGTGCGGTGATGTGTAAGTGGTGTTCCCAGCTCGAGCTTGGTGACCGTGGAAGACCGTGGCTCTTTCTCAGAGCCCTCTCTGAGTTGTGAGGGACAGCTTTCCCTGTACATAGGAAACTCCTAATAAAAGGCATATTTCTTCCTGTTCTTCTTGGTGTCTGTAGTATTCCTGTGGAAACTCTCCTAGCTGGGTTTTAAAAAAAAAAAATTAACAGATGTGATTTTTTTTTCCCTATTTAGAGAAAGTTGGAAGTTTCCTCATATCTGTCTATGTGCTAACATGGAAATGGGTGATTGATTGCTTATTTGAACACCTGAATTGAGGGAGGCAGGAGAGGGAGGACCTTCTTAATGAGTCCTCTGGAAGGCCCAGGCTGCTGAAGAAGCCTGGGGAATTCTGTGTTGAAGGAGTCAGTGCTCTAGAACGCAATAAAAGAAAATTATTTCAGAAAGCCACATAATATTTCCATATTGCCCTTCACTTCCTCTGGATCATTAAAGCAAGCCAGTGTTCTGACTGCAGTGATTAATAGCCTTGCATGCTGTGAGCCCAGAGAAAGGTCCGAATTCTAGTCTGCTTCTGATGCTGCCCTAGTTCCTATATCCCAAATTATAAAACAAGGCTGTGCTGTTTTGGACGGGCACACACATTCATATTTGTATGGTGCCTCAAAACCATAAAGGGCAATACATCCCTAGGTATGTCTGTGCACAAATGTAGCTGTGGGCCCCACCCAAAGAGCGAGCTTTGTCAAGACCTGTCAGAAATGCCCTCCTGGTAGCATGCCTTGCAACCGTTGCTTGTCATAGCAGCCCTCATCCTGTCACTAAATCCAAATTCTGTCACCTCAGGATTAGCAGTGAGAGGTGTATAGCAAGCCAAGGAAATAACACATTTTTGCTTTTTATGTGCATGCCCGGCATGGGAAAGTAGAAAAGGCAGGATGGACAGATCTGTTAATTTTCTCACTGACCAGTAGGCCCGTGGCAAATGCCAAAACTCACAGGTTGTTTATGTCAGCTGACAGAAGTCACCAGGAGAGGTAACATCAAGGTCGTGGGGACCCAAATCACAATTCGAGCCATAGTAGGCGGAGAAGCAGGAATAGATACGGGTGACACAGGAATGGCATCGTGCTTTATGGAGCAGTTGTGTGTAACGCATGTCACCTGTGGCTCCAGAACACATCACAAGGCTTTGCAGGCATCACTGCATGTGTGTGTGTGTGTGTGGTGGGGGCATGTCCACAGGAACAGCCAGGCTGGGCACAGTCAATACAGACTGCACTCTGCCCCAAGCCCTCCGGGAGACCCCCAAAGTCCCAAAAGGGGATAGGTGACAATCCCAAGGCCCATACTCAGAAGCAGATAGAAGAGGAGAAACTCAACTGACTCTTGGAAAAGATGGCCCCAGTATTACATTACTACCACTCAGTCTATTAAGACTAAACATAGTCATAAATATTTATATATACAAATAACTTATTAAAATAACGTTATAGAATGTATCCATATTATGTGTAATTAAGCACCACTACCCTCTCCTCTTCCTGTGGTTCATTAGACCAAAGACGGCTCAGAGGTCAAACTGTCCCACTATTGGCTGGTCGACCCCACTACCAGGAAGCAGCACAAGACCTGGGCTTCTTGGGCTCGCTGTTGCTGAAGTCAGATCACATCAGAGACAATAAACAAAATGAATGTTGCTTTGAGTGGGGGCAGTTGGTTTAATTACAATCCCCTTTTGAGGGAGGACAGAAAACAAGCCAAAAGAGCTGGCCACTTAGCCAGAGATGGACACGGTGATTGCCTGCCACCGTGAGCCAAAAAGCGAGGCCAGAGGGAAGACACCAGTCTTCTACATCTACGTCATTGCTTGTCATTTACCCAAAGGCATCATTTTCCAGACGGCTCTCTGTCTTCCAATTGTTTTGATTAAAAAGTATACATTCACATATACATATAACAGGTATATGTAGCATATGCAAAAGTCATATGTAATTCTGTATTCATCTATATTTGGTTATTTTAATGTGTTCCTTATATTCTGAGAGTTCTTAATGAGCAGCTCTTGTCCCCAGTGGAAGCCAGGCTAACATGAAGCAGGTAATACCTTGTTTCTGGCTTTGTTTGCTAGTCAAGGAAGAGTAAGTCTCTAAACCACCTCTGAGTATGTTCCATTACGGATGTCCTCCTTGGATAGCATAGTTAGCCATAAATTTAAATGTCTATGTAACCGTTTCTTTTTTTTCCTTTCTTTCTTTCCTTTTTTTTTTTAACAAAGATTACTGCAACGATGACCTGTCAGCTATGGAGATAATTTTCTTTTCTTACTTCAGAGACAGGATATCATCTTAATAAGGCAGCTAATAAGAATTTTCACAGGTCAGAAAGTAAGAGTGACAGAGATGCTTTAATGGAAAACCACCTTCAGCTCTGAGTAATGATTAGGTCACAAAGATGGTTGAATTAAATGACTTTTTCTTTTTAATGTGGGAAGGATGAGGGTTATAATTCGGAGCCTAAGCTTTTCTTTCTTTAACAAGAAACTGATTTTACTTTAGATCACATATGGAGAAAAGGGGAGATTGTCATTGCCCCCCACAAAGAAGGGGTTTATTTCCCCACTAGACGGGCTCTTCCCTCCAAAACCTTCTCTTCCTAGCCAGCATTCACCTCCCCTCCTCTTTTCCTTCCTTCAGCTTTCACATCCCTTCAAGCAAACTAAAAGTCCTTTGTCCATAAATTTAGTTTCCTCAGGTTAAGCCCTATAGTAGAGAATGTCATTTTTAAAGGAATCCATTATGGATCCTAGCAGATCAAGATCCTTTGCTGAAGGGGATAATGTCCTCACATTTGTTTTTCCCTTTCCAAGTTCAGATTTAAATGATTGGGTTTTGTTTTCCAATTTTTAATACCTTAAAGCCGGTAATCTGTGCATTAGCCTGCCATGCCCAAGATGGCTCCATTTCCTAGCGGACACCCGAGGAAAGTACCGAATCAAAGACTAAACCTCTCACAGCGAGAATAAGCAATGACTCATCCTTCATGCTTAGCGCTTATTTGCTCACAGGATCAATTAAACGTGTGAAAAACACACTTCTGAATTGCCCAACTAACCGCTGAGTCACTTCACCCTGGTTGTTGGCTTAGAAAAGCCATTTATTTGGAGGTTGTTCCCAGACACTGCGGCTGCCCGGGATGAGCGGACACTCTCCCTGGGGTGTCAGGGGCCCGGCAGATGAACTGATGGAAGCCGGTGCCCGTGGCAGGAGCCCTTCCCCCATCTCTGAAGGCAAATTTGCTGCTGGCTAGAAGGCTCCTTCTGAAGCTGCAGTTTGGCTTCCATGAGGGATTCTATGATGCAAATATTTTAAGTACAACTTTGAAGAGTCTGCCATTAAAAACAATCTCTGTGGCACAGGGCCCAGTCAACTGCAAACTTCAAGGGGGGAAAGTGCCATATTTGGCTGGCAAGTGACAGGAAGGAAAACAACATGAATTTCTAAACACATCGTGACCTTGGCTAATGATCTGGTTTCAGGGTTCAGTTCACATCTGACTTGCTTTTATCCAGCTCTAGTTGTCAGTGGCAGAACACTTATCACAGTCATTGATGATGGAATGAAACGGGTGGGAACGTTAGCCTGACGACCCCGGACGGGTCAGACTGGGGCTCGCCCGTGAAGGCCAGGTATTCGAAGAACGCAAACCTTCGTACTTGCCTTAGGAAGCCACGGGGTGAGTCTGTCCTACACGGGCCTTGACTTGCAACTCCATCTCCACACTTGATTTGCCTGGCTTGACTCCCCATCTGAGCCCTAGGAGCTCGCCTCTGGTCCAAGCGAGGAAAGCAGATCTCCAGAATCGGCCTCTGCTTTCAGAGTGCACAAGCTATGCCTGGCTGCCACCGTCTGTGGCTGATTTATTCGTGCAGCACTTCACAATTTGCGTAAATTGGCACAACATTCTCATCTTTTCTCTTTGAGTCCCTACACCCTGTGAAGCAGGTTGGAGAAATGACAGCCCAGTTTCACCGGGGAGGAAGCAGGTTCCCAGAGGGTGGGACTTGCCAGCTCAGTCAAAACCCCAGACCCACTGTCCCGACGCAGCCCACCTTTGTGGTGTAAAGGTTTTCACAAAAGAACAGTTTATTGTTTTCAACAATTTTACATTCCTTCCTGAGTGGTAATTCATCTACAGGGAAAAGAAACACAATATAATGTGTAAAGAGTTATGAAATTAGTAATGAAAAATGTAAATTTTATTAATCACAACACTGTTTATATACCCTTGAAAATTACATATGTGCATATTACATATTGTATATCTATGACATAAATAAAATGATTGCTTCACATTTTAGGCCCAGTGTGTTGGAAATTTAAAAGACCTATTGAAACAGACAATACCAGGTGTCTTGCAAATGAGTTTCAGCCCCAGGCAAGTTCGCTATAGATTCACTGTGACCAAAGAAATTTACAGCAAAGGGTTCTTGGGGTGAAAAAGTTATACCCAACTTTATTTCCAGGTGGCAGGTCAGTCACCAAAATCCCGTTCACTCAGAGCGAGTCTGTGTTATTACTGCTGCTTCGGATGCAGCAAACTGGTCTCTGCCTCTGGGCCCCCCTGTCTGCACAGCCTTCCTCTAGGCCTCTCTGTACAGTCGTCCCGCACAGCCATCCTCCAGGCGTCTGTCCTTGGCGCTGCCACCACTCCAGCCTCCGCTCTGCTCTCCTACAGCCTTGCAGCCCCCGCCACTCCATCGTGTGCAGAGCACTTGGTGGAACTCTTTATATGAACACCATAATGGCTTATTGCCTAAAGGTATGGAAGTGGTAGCATAGCAACAGGCCAGTTACATCATCAGGTGGTTTAAGTTCAGTGAGGATCCTGGCCGTAGGAACCCCCCTTACCCACACCAAGCTTCCATGTGGATTTGCAGACCCCACTGACCCCTTGTTGGTAACCACTGTTCCATGCTTTGGACCCTTTGCTTCACTATTTAAATCTCTTAGACCATCTGTGAGCCAGGTTTCAATGTTGAGAAAAGAAAGGTTCACAGGAGATTGAAGACAGTGAAATTAAAAAAAAATAAGAAAACGAACAGGATCTAAAACATGAGTTAAGTAAGATGCAGTAGAACATAGAGTGGCCACACAAAAAAAAGCCATTTCCAGCAGTTGAATTTCTGAAACAGAGGCAAAAGAGACCCCAAATGCTAATACAAAATAGAAAAGATGGCTGGGAGATTGTGAAACAATAACATTTGCATTAAACCATCAGCTGTTTTCAGTACAGATGGGAAAAGCCTGTTACAAAATGTTGTAAGACGTTTGCAGTGGGTTTCAAGCTGGACACACATTAAAAACATTCTTAAGCTCTTCACATTGGAATAAAAATGTAAATCATTTTTAGGAAGGAATTTTTTTCTTAACATATCATTGTTCTTTGTATTTTTCTTTCTTTTGTTTCGGTAAGGAGACGACATATTAATGGCAAAAGGGAAATGATTCATTTACCGAGTTAGGGATATAACATCCATCTTCAAAGAGGTAGACTATTAATTATGCATAGAAAGAAACTTTCAGCTCTGAGACATTCCCAATGAAACGAGCGGCTTATTTCACTCAAAATCCTAATGAAGGACAGTTACAGCGTCGCAGAGAGAAACATCAGCAGTCACTCAGCATGTGTGAGAGCCGCAGGCAGCGGGTGGACAGCTCACCAGGACCGGCCCCTCCCGGGAAGCTCCTGGGGTGGGGATGGGGGTCGCTGCTTTGCCGTGAGGGTCACGTCTTTCTTCTGCTAACAGAGTGCGTCCCTTTCTTGCTCCTTTAACTGGACTCTGGGGCTGTGAGGAGCCAGTAGCTGATGCTCCCGGCCCCTCTCCTCTGAACCCGTGCCCCCAGAGCAGAGATACAGCCAGCAACTGGCTGGCCCGAGGAAGCGAGCTTCCAGTGACTAATCCAGCTGAGTGACGCCCCTCCCTTGGCTCCAGCTCACCTTCCCGTAAACCGGGAAATGCTCTCTTCACTCATTAAGGGATGGCTCATCAGGGACTTCTAATCTCTGACTGGTTACTTTATACACTATGCTAGTATCTTCTGCTGCTTATCTTAAGTCCTTTTAGGTGATCCCTCCGGATTAACTGCAAATCATGGATATCCTGTTTGTGTGATTTGTTCAAGGTAATTGTGGGGCCATGAAGAGGCCAGTATTGATTTTTAAAGAAGATACCATTTGACATGGCCTGAAATGTACAAAGCAGAAGGCGGAGTCAGTTTAGGGAAGATAATGATCTCATATTCATTCAGTCATTCATTCACAGCTCCTGCAGGGTGCTAACTGCCCTACTAGATGCTGAGAAGGCTGCAGTGAATCATAGTGTTATTCTGATGGGGAATAGCTACACAACAGGGAGAGGGAGGCACTTGGCGTAAAGTAAAGTGGGATTAGTGGATAGAACCTGAAAAAGAGCAAGGAGGCAGATGTTTCCAGTGATCACAGAGATCACAGCTGAGTAGAGTTCGGAAGAAGGGGAGCCATGTGGCTCTCGGAAGGAAGAGCATGCCTGGCAGAGGGGACCGCACGTGTAGACACCCAAGGCAGCAGTGTGTCTGGCCTGCTCAAAGAATAGTGAGGCCAGTCTTGGTGTTTTCTGAGGTGAGGATGGCTGAGAAGGATTGGGGCATTATTACAGTAATGATTGAGCTGGACAAGAGGAAACTGAGGACAAGAGTCAAGTAGGGACACAAAACAATGGTGGTTGACGGAATGGGGTAAAAGAATGGGGGTTGGGGTCATCAGTGAGTGGGTTGATGTTTTAAGTAGAGATCACGGAGGGAACGCTGGTAGGTGTGACAGTGGGGTGGGGATGAGGCTAGAGGCAGAAGACAAGATCAACAGAGGCACGGCTGTTAGGCCAGGGAAACCAGGGTGTTAGAAAGGTCTTCTTTGTGGGAACTGAAATCAACAACAAGCAGAAGTGAAATGACACATATTCCAGCCAATTAACAGCTTCACAGGAGTGGGGGAGGGAGGGTGATGGGAGGAATGGTGGCCTGGAAGTGTCAAGAAGGAACAAGAAAGACATGCATCTGTTTACAAGCCCAAAGTGTGTGCTGTGTGAGAGAAACCCGCAGCCCGGGAAGGCTGGGGCTGGCACCTAGAGCAAGAAGCAGGTGGGGGTGGACCAAGCCCTTCTGGGAAGCCAGAACACATCACAAGGGTGCCCTAGGGGTCATGGGCCTCTTCTGAGGTCCAAGGTAAAAGGGATGCAGAGCAAGATAAAACGGGGCAGTCTCTGGGGGAAGGGAGAATTTCAGGTCTAGTGGTTGCCTGCTTCTCAGATGCAGCCTTGCAGGAGCATCGGGAGCCTTCTGTCAAGGGCTGGCTGCTGGAGCCCTGATTCACAGCGGCCCACGTTCCCAAACCCACTCTGCTCCGTGTGCGTCTGTGTCTTCACAATGGGCATACTCATATTCATTCATCCACTCCGTTATTCATTCATTCCGGGGCTAAAATGTTCCAGATACCGTGCTGTCACTGTGCATTCACTGAGGAGCTAGGGGCATTGATGTTCTCATATAAATTACAGTACAATGCAAAAGCAAACATTTAACTTAAACACACTAGTAGATATCATATGTTAAACTGTGACAAGGGCTCTGAAACAAAGTTGCTGTGAGAGAGAAAGAGGAGGTGGGAACACAGTGAAGATGGGGGGATAGTGGTAGGTTGTGAAAACTGATTTGCAACTTGAAGGATTCTGAAAACCTAGTAAGAATCTGACAATGTATCAAGAACCTAGAAACTTCATACCCTATGGCATGGAGGTTTCTTTTTCTAGAATCTAACTAATGAAACAACCCAAAAAGTGGACAAAGGTTTATACCCAAAGCTGTTAAAAAAAATCATTGTTTATGAAACAGAAATTGGACCTAAACATGCAAAAAACAGGGAAATAGCTGCATGAATCATGGTATAAAAATGTGGCAGCACGTTATCAGTTATTAAAATGAATGTTTATGAATAAATTTCACCAACATAGAAACATAATGACGACATAATGTTCAATGAAAGAAAGTCGAATATCAAACTGCCCATGTCATTACTGCACATATATGTACAGATACACATGTATGCATGTGTGTTTATACACACATGTGAAGAAAGGGAAGAAACACCCCCAATATTGACAACAGTTGTCACTGAGTGTTTGGACTAGGATATTTATTTACTTCTTTGTCCATGTCTCCATTAAAATAAAGCCAGTCACTTGTTTAAATTTTTTTCTTAAAATTTTTAAACTTTCAAGAAGTTTTTGTTTACCTTTAATGCTTTCACTCAGTCCTTGGCATACGAGCTATGTCACGTATGGTGACAGTATTCAATCAGCAAGTGTTTGTTGAGCACCCAGGATTCCCAGGACTGCTGGGTGCTGGGAGCAATCATCTAAGGACAGAACAGGGGACAGTCCTCCGGCTTGAGCTGATCCACAGTGACTCAGGGAGGAGGTAGGATCTTTGGCTTGTGCCTTCACCAAAGGGTGGCACTAGGTAGGTGAGGGAAGAAAGGAGCCCTCCTGGGATGCACACCACAAATGTGCCATGCACAGAGATGAGGTTTAAAATCTATCTGGGTGGGCTGTGTGGAGACAGATGGGGGACCAAGTCGGAAGGGGCAGGATGAGCCATTTGCAGAGACATTTAGGCACAAGGGGCCCATGGTATGGAAATGGCAGGCTCTGGAGCATGTGTTTATTCATAAACTCATCACATATTTGTTGGGTATGTCAGGCACTGTTTGAGGAGCTTGGAATATACTTGTGAACAAGTCGGATGAACACCCCTGCCCTCATCAAGCTCACAGTCAAGAGCATGTGGGCCAAGTAGTGGGGACAGTATGGAGAGAGCAGCCAACTCAGTGAGTCAATGCTGTAGTGTTAAAAGATGCTGGGTTGGGAAGAAGTAAGCAGGGAGAGGACAAGCAGGTCTATGTGTGCAGGAGGGGGCTGACTGCAGGATTAAATAGGATGGTCCTGGCAGGCCTCATGGAACTTCATTCGTGCAAAGACTGGAGAGCAGGGATGGTTAGCCATGCAGAAACTGAGATCATGGAAAGGCTGATGATATTGATCATGATGAGTTCTAGAGCGACTGGTTAAGGGGTACGGAAGGTGGTTGGAAGACAGGCATTTAAGAGAGAAGCAGGGATGTTTCATGATTGCCATCACCACAAATGATGGCAGGAGTAGTCTGGTGGGCTTGGGTGAAGCAGGCGGACATCCTGGGAAGTAGAGAATGCTGCAGTGACTGTGCTTGGGGATGGGGCCTGGTGGCATGAGATTCCAAGGTGAGGGAATTTCCTGGAGAGGAGGAAGGTTTGGAACTATAATGAGGATAAAGAAAGAGGCCTCTGCCAGCTCCAGGCTGGGGCCGTGTGGGAGACAAACAGCCACTGCCTACACTGGCCACGGGGGAGCCATGCTGGCAGGCAGCTGGGGTTCCGAGATGAGGCTGAAGGTGCAGACACTTCCTTCAGTGTATTTTCTCAACCTCTGGAGAAGGTTTCTGAAACTGGAGAATGGCAGGAATTGAGAACAAAATAGGGGATGTGCAGAGATGTATAGGGATCAGAGCATGAGGGATGAAGGGTGCTCCAGGAATCTGAGTTTTCCTGTGGCGAAATGGGCATAGTGGTGAGGCCATGACTACAGGGCAGGTGGGGGGGGGGGTTGGCTGTCTGTGGTTCTCTCTTAACCCCTGTTTATGGAGATGAACAGATCTGCAGAAACTACATTGGACTCTAAGCCTGGGCTCCCTCCTGACTCCCATCAAGGGGAAGAGGCCTGGGGAGGCATGGTCCTCACACTGGGATACCAGGCTCACTTTGATGCATTGTAGAGAGTGCTGAGGGCTCCCTCATACCCCTTGTGCATGGATTTGAGGATGTCTGGGTAAGCCAGAGGAGCAAGCAAGGGAGAGATGGGATAAGAACATTTCAGGAAAATTAACTGCACAGCATATGCCTGTGAATAGATGGGGAGACTGGTTAAAAAATGGGGGAGAGCATAGAGTGTGAGTAATTGTAGGAACCAAAAGAAATGCTACTGAATTTCTCGGAGGGCAACTTGGTTTATCTTGACATTTAATGAATAATCTGCTCCAGATATTCAGAGGTGGGGATGGCGTGTGTGCACTTTCGATAGATCGATGTGATCCGCTCTCAGGGGAATAGTGTGTGTATTAGTCTGGGTCTCTGAGAGGCAGGCACCAGGATGAGCTTGGATGTGTAGAGATCAAGCGGGGGTAATGCTGGTGAAGGGTAATGCAGAGGGCGCCAGAGGAACCCGGGGCAGCCCTCAGGCTGATGCTATTCCAAGTGCTATGAAGAGGCATGGCCTGCAGTGAAGTTCTAAGGAATATGAGGAGACCAATGGTGAGTTCTTGAGCCAAAGGCATGCCTCAGAGGAGACCTGGAGCAAGTCTTCCTCAACATCCATGACTGCTGGCAGGGAAAGCATGGCCTCGATACAAAGATGGGGTAGACATCAAAGGTCAGCCCCAGAGATCCTCCGTCAACTATATTCAGTCTGCAGAGAATCCCAGAGGTTCACCTTCCTGGCTGCCAGGTCTTGTGTTCTCTCTCCATTTGGGATGGTTTCCTGAGCCATCTGCATTCTGTCAAGCACCCAGAAGAGTTTGTGGATCTAACCATGCTCTGATGGCTAGGATACCTTCCCATCCCGGTCACATATCTTAGAACACATAGCTGGGGTTGGCTTGCAGGACATAGGGAGACCATCATACCATGTAGGATTTCAGTTTTAGCTTTTTTTCTTGAAATATCTTATTTTATTATAAACTTTGCAATATAACAAACAACAAATGAACTTTAAATGTAGTGTGCATAGGAGGTTAATTATTTTTTCAATAGATTACACCATGCAGATCATGAATGTTCCAATAACTGAAACTTTTTTCTGATACACTTAAATATGTTACTTAATATTAAGAGTAATAACCAGAGTTGGAAATATTGTTCATGTGGAATGGTAAAGATCACCACCTTTTAATCATCCCTTTTTAGAAGGGTCTTACCATGTCATGGTATGTTAAGAAGCCCCAGAGAAAGAAGGTGTGTTCTAATACCATCTCCAACTGGGTGACTTTTGGAGAAATGTTGACTCATCTTCTAGACTAAGAGTAGTAAATAGTCTTATCTACTTTGTACCTGAAATAGCTCCCCCATACTCTCCCAACCTGCAAGTCATTGTCAGTTTAAGCCCTTGAATGTTTAGATTGGCTCCTGGCTAGGAATAACTTTATCTCTTCCTAACTAGCAGCCATTGAAAGTTCTATGGTAAGTATAACGGATCACCATTCTTTTGGCCTCTTTCCAAATCCACTTGCTTAATGTGAATTTGTTGGTTTGACCAGTGACTTTATCTAGAGAAGGTGATAGAGAAACTACCTGCCATTGAGCTTGTGTGAGGGAGATGGGGGGGGGTCCTTTTCTAAAAAAGTGGGGTGCAATGAAAGGGGGGCCTTAGAAGTTTTCTTGAGTTGGTTCAGAAAAAAAATCCTTTATCCTATTTGGCCCTTTCCTTAATCATCAATTCAGTAGCTAGGGCGAGTGAAAGTTCTCTTACAGAGGTGAACTCTTTGGCCTGCTCTTTTCTGATTGGCCTTTATAGAGAGATTTTAAAGTTTAATCAGAAAAAGAATTGTTTAACAGCTCAGCTTTTACACATGCCAGAAATAAGGACTCTCACTCAGCCACTGATTGGTCCCCAGGACAGAAAGTCAGACTCCAGGGGAGGAAGAGCATGGGGGCTTTCTGGGGCATACGGATGTCCTCTGTGGGGTGGAGACCCACCCAGGATCTTTCTCCTTCCATTTATGGTCCAAATCACAACTTTTCCAGGATGTGTCCATAAAATGACTGTTTTTCACTAGAGCTCAAATTGAGGTAAGCCAGAGATGCAGGGAACTCATGTTAACATACTGGGAATTTGGGATACATGTTTTCCAGCTCACCCTTGGGATTATAAAGGAGATGAAACAAGGAACAGACAGACACCTGGCACTTAGGCAATCCTTTGAATCCTGAGATGACAAGAAGTTGAGGAGTCTAGAGCCATATGGTTACTATTAATAACATTGGCCATCAGGAGACCATTACAGATTCATGTTCTGCTCGGGGTGCCGACTTCCCTTTTGAGCCTGGAAGAGATTGACCAAAAGGCTGGTCTTGGCAGGTGGCTTCTTGGCACAGGTGGGCGTATTGATCACCCTTGAAGGGTAGGAAATGCTACTCCCTCTCTGATTAAAAGTTTCTTACAAAGGAGACACAAGGCTTAAGGTGGTCAGTATGGTTAATAGCCTACAGTAAAGAAATCTCTACGTTAAGGAGTGTCTGTTGCCAGAATGTACATTCTGATTGTTGTCACAGTGTAACTAATAGGTCATTTATTGTTCTTTTTTCCTTTTAGATACTATATTCTTCTTGAGTCTGACTTGATCATCATGCATATTTTCTTTGCCCATTTTCTTTATAAACTTGTCCTTGCCAAGATCTATGGCTTTTCCTCTGAAAATGGGCCATCAGCTGGGAAAAAATCCATGAATACTAGGATTTTCAGGGACACACATATTAAATCCCATTTTGGTGAATCTGAAGGTGAGAATCCCAATGAGATACTGCAGCACCTGACAGAGTGTTTCATCTGCATGCCACAAGACTCACATGATTAATCCGGATACTTTGGACAATTGTTTTGTTTTGGTGGGGGACCATTGTTTTAAAATAGTTGAAACCTTTCAATACCCTATCCGTGTACAATATTTTCTTGATCTTGGGCTATCTCTGAAGCATGATGCTTAAGTCTGCATATCGTTCTTTTCACCTAGTTACCCTCAGGGTTTGTTTAATCCCAGTATGTGTTTTAGGGCTTATTTCTGGCTTTGATTTTATTTCTACCCTAAGCAAAATCTTTCTTTGGTGACCCATGTTCCACCATGCTTTGGTTTGACCTACCATCTCCACTGCCTCTCTCTAAATGTATCCCGGGCTTGGATCACACTCTTCCGTCCCCCGATGGCACCCAGGGCACCACATCCATCACTTCTGATGGCTAACTCTGGGCTAACTCTGGGAAATTAATTGGCCATGAAATCAACCTGGCTCCTCTGGGCCTTTTTCTCATAGTAGGCACTAAATAAATGTTTGTTGAGTGAATGCTTTGCATGAAATTTTATTTAAAGGACTTAAGACATTTTTTTCCTTTTGCAATTAAAGCAACCGTGTAGCATTTCCATAAACAATAACAGAAAGGGAGAAGAAGTTATAAGAAAAAAGATATTGGTGTGAATCCGAAACAGAGAAACTTAAAAAGACAAATACTCTGAGACTGTTGAGTGACTGTATTTGGGAGTTAACCCTAACAAAATTCAACGTGTTTTAATAAAATTGGGTCGATGCAATATTGAACCCTGATATGCTGGTGTTTTTCTGGGTCTGTCCCGGACCCTCTTTTCTCATCTCACTGTCCCTATCCTGCACAAGTTTTTCCTTTACCGTCAATATGTTGAAGATGCCCAGCTCCCAGTGTCTCCAGGACCCTCCACTTTCTCATGGTCTTCAGTCCGGCCCGGGGCCCAGGTTTCCTGGAGCCCTGAATGCCCCTCCACCCTGGGACTCTGTTTCCTTCCTATTTCCTCTGTTCTGGTAGAATTGTTCTCAGCCTTGTGACACAACTTACTGCAATGTCAAGGAGCATGGGCTTGAATCAGCTGACCTTGGGCTGCATCCCAGCTTTTCCGCTTACTCCGTGGGTGAGCCTGATTTAAGTCTTCCATGCCTCAGTATCCTCATCTGTGAAGTGGGGACAGTAAGTGTACCTACCTCCTAAGGTTGTTAAAAGGATTATCTGATACTACAAAATTGCCTAATTCCATGCTTAGGATATAATAAATGCACTCGTAAGAAGTTCACTGTTAGCCTTCTCAGATGATTCCTTTGTGAAAGTATCTCCTTAAGTTTTTCTAAAGACAATCCTCTTCCAACCATGGGTGCAGAAGGGAGTTTACAGGCATGTTCAGGAAACGTTATCCTAAACGGATAGCTAGTATGCCCTTCAACCCCCATCCACTGGCCCCTCTTTCCTGTCCTCCAGCAGAAGCCTTTTATCTAAACTGTTGGAAATTTGGTCTCCAATTCATTACATG